>CAUYRH010026375.1:0-10518 GCA_963574655.1 Perodicticus potto
GCCTGTAGTCCCAGCTACTTGGGAGGTGGAGGCAAGAGACTCGCTTGAGCCCAGGAATTGGAGGTTGCTATGAGCTGTGATGCCACGGCACTCTATCCAGGGTGACAGCTTGAGGCTCTGTCTCAAAAAAAAAAAAAAAAAAGCAGCTATTATTTCCCTCCAATCTACACCGAGGCACAGAGCTAATGCAAATGTCTCCCAAGGTTCCATTACTTGCACATAGCATTACCTAAGGTTTGCCTAACTTGAAAGTCTATGCTCTCCCTGTCACTCTGCTGAATTATAACTCTCCAATATGCCTACACGGCTTCTCCAAGGATGTGAGGACCCTTCTGTGAGGAGAGCTCAGAGTGAAACTCAGGTGCATCACTGATGTGGAGTGCCCCTCCTTACCTTTTCCAGTCACATGATAGGCTCCTAGTTTGTAGCAGCTATCGCTGTGCTTGTTATCTTCACAGTTGAACTTCAATACTTTGGCAGCTTCATCAAAATTCTTTTGGATCCCTTCCAAATAGTCTACCAGCCGATAGCAACCTGTGAGGAGAGGATAAAAGCTGTTCCTCCCGTCTGGGGTTGCTGCCTGCCAGTGGGCAAGGCCAGGTGTGGCGGGTCAGACAGTGTCTTTTACTTAAGACAGCCCTTGCCCTCCCAAGGTGTGGCAAATTGACTTTACTGCAAAGAATGTAGGTGGTGTTCAGCCATTCCTACAAATGGGACTGTCTTCCCTTAGCCACGTACTGAACTACGTGTGGAATGGGGAGACCTTGGCCCCTGCACTGGCTCCTTCACTTGCCAGCCCTTCTCCCTGTCAGCCAGGCCCAAACACCTATTGCTTTCCATGGTTGAAACTGCTAGCTTTGGAACCTCTCCTGAAGTTCAGCAGTGGAAACACTGAAAACCAAAAGGACTCATGGGCTAGTCTTTGTAGCAATAGGAGTGGGGACAATGTGATGACTGTACCTTACTTCTTGGCCAGGCTGGAATGTGAAGCCCAAATAGTAGAAATGGCAGCTTCCTTGGTCGTCTCCCAGGCCCAGAAAGCCTCTCTCCTTAACATCTCTCCCTTCTCCCGCTTCTTCCTCATTCCAAACCACACTACGTATCATCTCTCATTCATTTTCACTCAACAAGTATTTAACCATTCTATGCATCTATGTACCAGACAAGGTTCTAGATGCTGGGGATATAGTCATTTGCCTTCCTAAAATTTACATACTAGTGGGGGAAATACAATTGATTAGGATATTAAGTATGGAATGTCCAGTTTCCTTAAGCACTAAGTTTGACAGTTGGTGAAATGTCAAACTCTGACACTTTTTTTTTTTTGCAGTTTTAGGTGGGGCCTGGGTTTGAACCTGCAACCTCTGGCATATGGGGCCGGCGCCCTACTCACTGAGCCACAGGCGCCGCCCTCTGACACTTTTTTTTAATCGTGAAGGTACAACTTTATTCTTTAAAATGCATCTTTTGACTTGTGATTATTTTTCAAAAATTTTTTAGAGCAATTTTTGTGAAACCATGGATAAGTCAAAAATTCGTGTTATTTCTGAATATGAGTTCCATCATGGAACAAAAGCAGCACAGATAGCTTGAAATATCAACAAAGTGTCTGGGAAGAATGTGGTTAACGAACATGTAGTACATCAATGGTTTAAGTTCTGTTCTAGTGGGTTTTTTTGTCAGTTTAAATTTTATTCAACTTTTTAAACAAACTACAGAAAAAAACCTGAACATACAAACAGTAAGAGAATGGGAAGCATGGTTAGTTACGTAGGGAAAAAAAGGTTAGTGCTGCAGAAGTGACTGATAATTGCAGCTGGTGAATAATCCGTACCCGTTTCCTCTGACTCTGGGGACCACGCTGTTGTTCTAGCGATTTTTAAACTTGAAGATGAGCCACCCAGGTAACCTAAGACCAAGGTGGATAAGGATGAGAGGAAAGCTACAGTGGAAGACAATCCACCTCAGACTACATGTGAATTACCAGCCAGGTTTGATGTTACTATTCCAACAATATTGGACCATTTGAAACAAACTGGCAAGATAAAGGTGGATACATGGGAAGCTTGTCTTTCTCTGCTGTTACAACATAAAGGCAAACCATTTCTACACTGTATTGTTATGTCTGGTGGACTGGATTCTTTTTGACAATCGCAAGCATTTGGTACAATGGTTGTGGCAGCCAATGGTTGGATAAAGATGAAGTGCTGAAACACAGTCCAAAACTGAATATTCACCAAAAAAGCTAATGGTGTCTGTTTGGTGGGCCAGGGCTGGTATCATCCACTATATTCTCATGAAAGGCAGGTAACTGATTATAGTGGCTGTCTACTGCAATCACTTAGATGAAATGATGAGGATGTTTGTGATTAAGCAGCCAAGACTGGTCAACAGAAAAAGGCCAAGCTGCTTACAAGACCATACATTGCAAAAAAAAAAAAAAAAACACTGCTCAAAGTACAGAAATTGGACTTTGAAACTGTCATCCACTGTACTCACCAGACCTTGCACCAAGTGACTACCACTTCTTTCAGGGTTTGGATCACTTCTTTTTTTTTTTTTTTAATTATTTTTATTTTTATTTATTTATTTATTTATTTTGAGACAGAGCCTCAAGCTGTCACCCTGGGCAGAGTGCTGTGGCATCACGGCTCACAGCAACCTTCAACCCTGGGCTCAAGTGATTCTCCTGCCTCCACCTCCCAAGTAGCTGGGACTACAGGCGGCCACCACAATGCCCAGCTATTTTTTGGTTGCAGCCGTCATTGTTGTTTGGTGGGCCCAGGCTAGATTCAAACCCGCCACCTCAGGTGTATGTGGCTGGCGCCTTAGCCACATGAGCCACAGGCACTGAGCCTTTTTTTTTTTTTTGTAGAGACAGACTCTCACTTTATCGCCCTGGGTAGAGTGCTGTGGCAACACACAGCTAACAGCAACCTCCAATCCTGGGCTTAGGCGATTCTCTTGCCTCAGCCTCCCGAGTAGCTGGGACCACAGGCGCCTGCCACAACGCCCGGCTATTTTTTGGTTGCAGTTCGGCCGGGGCTGTGTTTGAACCCGCCACACTCGGTATATGGGGCCGGCACCTTACTGACTGAGTCACAGGTGCCGCCCTTTTTTTTTATTTTTTATTTTTTGCAGTTTTTGGTGGAGGCTGGGTTTGAACCTACCACCTCCGGCATATGGGACCGGCACCTACTCCTTTGAGCCACAGGTGCCTCCCCCCTTTTTTTTTTCTTGAGACAGAATCTCACTGTGTCACCCTCGGTAGAGTGCTGTGGCATCACATTTCATAGCAATCTCAAATTCTAGGGCTTAAGTGATTCTGTTGCCTCAGCCTCCCAAGTAGCTGGAACTACAGGTGCCTGCCACAACACCTGGTTATTTTTTTGTTGTAGTTGTCATTTTGTTTGGCAGGCCTGGGCTGGGTTCAAACCCGCCAGCCTCGGTGAATGTGGCCAGCACCCTAACTGCTGAGCTATGGACACCGAGCCTGGATCACTTCTTGCAAGGAAAAATATTCAATTCTCAAAAAAAAGAAAAGAAGAATATTCAATTCTCAACAAGCTGTGGAAAACTCCTTTCACAAGTCCACTGATACTCTCTCTCCAAGCTTCTTTGGTGTTGTTATAAGCAAGCTATCATTACAATGGGAAAACTGTTTTGATAGTTTGGGTGAATACTTTGATTAATCATACTGCTTCTTGGGCGGCACCTGTGGTTCAGAGGGTAGGGCGCCAGCCCCATATACCGAGGGTGGCGGGTTCAAACGTGGCCTCGGCCAAACTGCAACAAAAATAGCTGGGTGTTGTGGCAGGTGCCTGTAGTCCCAGCTACTCAGGAGGCTGAGGCAGGAGATCACCTAAGCCCAGAAGTTGGAGGTTACTGTGAGCTGTGACGCCATGGCACTCTACTGAGGGTGATAAGTGAAACTATGTCTCTAAAAAAAACCTCTTTTCTAAAGAAAAAAAAAGAAAAAAAAGAAAATCATACTGCTTCTTGTTTAAGATATAACGAACTAAATTTCTGATTCAAAATTGGACATTTCGGCTTGGCACCCATAGCACAGTGGTTACAGCGTCAGCCACATACACTGAGGCTGGCAAGTTTGAACCCAGCCCGGGCCAGCTAAACAACAATGACAACTGCAACAAAAAACAGCTGGGCGTTGTGGCGGGTGCCTATAATCCCAATTTGGGAGGTTAAGGCAAGAGAATAACTTAAGCCCAAGAATTTGAGGTGGCTGTGAGCTGTGGAGCACTCTACTGAGGGTGACATACTGAGACTCTGTCTCAAAAAACAAAAGAAACAAAAAAACACTCCCAAAACAAAATTGGGCATTGCATATTTAATGACTTAAAGTAAGTAAATGAACAAGATGCACTTAAACAGTAATAAGTGCTATGAGTGAAACAAAACAGGATGATGATGAGCTAGTCTGCTGTGCACGTTGGGGGAATGGTTAACAAAGACTAGGTGATCAGACAGAGCCTCACCAAGGACTGTGATGTATGAGCTGAGACCTGAATAAGGAGAAAGCTTTAAAATGGGAAAGAGGGTACAAAGACCTAAAAGTGGGAATAAGTTTGGCATAAATAAGCCGTAATGTGGATCAATCAAGGAGTAGGATAGAAAATGAGAGAAAGATTGGCCTATCACAGGGCCACAGAAAACAAAGGGAGGAGTTCAGTATTTTATGACAAGTACAAAAGCAAACCACTGGAGGGCTTTTAATTTTTATTTATGTATTTTTTAAGAGATGGGATCTTGCTCTGTAACCCAGGCTGAAGTGCAGGGGCCCGATCATAGCTCACAGCAGCATCAAACTCTTAGACTCAAGTGATCCTCCTGCCTCAGGACTCCTGAATACCTAAGACTATAAGCCAATTGCCACCATGCTTAGCTCCACTGGAGGGTTTTAGTAAGGAAAGGGTCCCATTTGTATTTTTTTTTGTAGAGACAGAGTCTCACTTTATTGCCCTCAGTAGAGTGCGGTGGCGTCACACAGTTCACAGTAACCTCCAGCTCTTGGGCTTAGGCGATTCTCCTGCTTCAGCCTCCTGAGTAGCTGGGACTACAGGCGCATGCCACAACACCCAGCTATTTTTGTTGCAGTTTGGCCAAGGCGACGTTTGAACCCGCCACCCTTGGTATATGGGGGTGGTGCCCTACTCACTGAGCCACAGGCGCCACCTGATCACATTTTTATTTTTTTTTTATTTACTTTTTTTTTTTTTAGAGACAGAGTCTCACTTTATTGCCCTCAGTAGAGTGCGGTGGCGTCACACAGTTCACAGAAACCTCCAGCTCTTGGGCTTAGGCAATTCTCCTGCCTCAGCCTCTTGAGTAGCTGGGACTACAGGTGCCCGCCACAACGCTGGGCTATTTTTCTGTTTTGCAGTTGGGCGGAGGCCGGGTTTGAACCTGCCACCTTCGGTATATGGGGCTGGCGCCCTACTCAATGAGCCACAGGCGCCGCCCCCATTTGCATTTTTAAAAGATTACTCTGTATGTTTGTATATGTTTGAATGAGTATGGAGGAAGTTAGGTGTGTGAGAGGATATAACTGGACACTGACAACAAGAATGTTACTAACATACACTTTATATAACAAAACAAAAATTTAAGTATCAGTCTGAGAGTAGAAAATGGATTTTTTTTTTTTTTTTTTTTTTGAGACAGAGCCTCAAACTGTCACCCTGGGTACAGTGCGGTAGCATCACAGCTCACAGGAACCTGCAACTCCTGGGCTCAAGCAAGTCTCCTGCCTCTGCCTCCCAAGTAGCTGGGACTACAGGCGCCTGCCACAACGCCTGGCCATTATTTGGTTGCAGCCGTCATTGTTGTTTGGCAGGCCTGGGTTGGATTCGAACCCGCCAGCTCAGGTATTCATGGCTGGCGCCTTAGCCTGTTGAGCCACAGGCGCCGAGCCTAGAAAATGGATTTTAAGGGAGGTAGGGTATAAGCAGAAAGACAGGTTAAAAGGCTATTTTAGTTATCTAAGTCAGAGTGTGTGACTTTCAAGGAAACTACTATTCCAGTTGCTGTAATAACTGTAGCCTCTTCTTGGTTCTTCATCTAAAGTGCCACAACCAGTCCTTCTAATAAGTCCACCCTTGCCCTGTTGCTCTGTATATTCTCCACAATACACTACCACGAACTGCTCCTCAAACAACATGTATGGCTCTCCACTGCCTATAGAACAAAGTCTAAATTTCTTAGGCTGGCAACTAGGGCCTAACATACTATGATAATTCTGGCTACATCCTAACTTGAACCTGCCAAAAGGGGCGGCACCTGTGGCTCAAAGGAGAAGGGCGCTGGCCCCATATACCGGAGGTGGCAGGTTCAAACCTGGCCCTGGCCAAAAACTGCAAAAAAAAAGAAAGAAAGAACCTGCCAAAAAATAGCACTTTCTTCTCCCACAATCTACTCTATTTAATCAACACTTGGTTAACCCTTCAGGCCTCCCTGTGAAGTTTTCTCTAACCACCCTGCTCCTCGGTGACCCCAATTCTTCATAATTCTCTCTATACTTAGGACATGGACCAGCCATCAAAGAACTATCCCAGGTTCTGGGCGGCGCCTGTGGCTCAGTAAGTAGGGTGCTGGCCCCATATACTGAGGGTGGTGGGTTCAAATCCCACCCCAGCCAAACTGCAACAAACAAATCGCTGGGTGGGTGGCGCCTGTGGCTCAAAGGAGTATGGCGCAGGCAGGTGGCAGGTTCAAACCCACCCCGGGCCAAAAACTGCAAAAAAAAAAAAAAAAAAAAAGCTGGGTGTCGTGGTGGGTGCCTATATTCCCAGCTACTCGGGAGGCTGAGGCAAGAGAATCACCTACCAAGAACTGGAGGCTGTTGTGAGCTGTGACGCCATGGCACTCTACTGAGGGCGACAAAGTGAGACTCTGTGTCTAAAAAAAGAACTACTCCAGGTTCTTTTTAAGCCATCAAACTGCAGAGCAACTCTGTGTTATGGTTATGCTATATATATGTGGTTGTCTTATGGTTAGCTTCAAGAAATAGCTATGGGGCTCAGCACCCATAGCTCAGCGGTTAGGGCACTGGCCATATACACTGAGGCTGGCAGGTTTGAACCCAGCCTGGGCCTGCCAAACAGCAATGACAACTACAACAAAATAATAGCAGGGTGTTGTGGTGGGCACCTGTAGTCCCAGCTACTTGGGAGGCTGAGGCAAGAAAATCGCTTAAAGCCCAGGAGTTTGAGATGGCTGTGAGCTGTGACGCTGTGGCACTCTACTGAGGGTGACATAATGAGACTCTGTCTCAAAAGAAAGAAATAGCTATGGGCCAGGCATGGTGGCTCACACCTAGCATCTAGCTCTTTGGGAAGGTGAGAAGAGAGAATCACTTGAGGCCAGGAGTTTGCAACCACACTGAATAAAACAGTGAGAACCCATCTGTACAAAAAATAGAAATATTAAAAAAAAAAAAAGAAAGAAATATTAGCTGGGCATTGTAGTGCATGCCTATGGCCTCAGCTACTCCAGTGGCTGAGGCAGGATGATTAGAGCTCAGAAGTTCAAGGTCACAGTAAGTTATGGTGATACCACTGCAATCTATCCCAGGTAATAGAGCAAGACACTGTTGAAAGAAAGAACATAAGAAAAAAAAGAATAAAATAAAGGAAAAGAAAAGAAAAGAAAAAAGAGAAGAGGCCAAGGTCAGAAGTTTGAGACCAGCCTGAGCATAGACAAGAACCCTGACTCTAAAAAAAAAAAAAAAAAACAACAAAAACAAAATTAGCCAGGCGTGGTGGCACACGTCTACAGTGCCAGCTAGTTGGGAGGCTGAGGTAGGACAGCTTGAGCCCAGGAGTTTGGGGATGCAATGAACTATAATGGTGTGACTGAGATGTAGCCCAACAAGCAGAGCAAGACCCTTTCTCCACATCACCATCCACTCACATACTCAAGTCAACCCAAAGTTCAGGCAATACATAGGGCACATTTGTGCTTCAGGACCTTTTCACCAGCTATTACCTCTAGCACAGATCTGCATGGTTCACTCCCTCAGCTTCAAGGATTTGTTCAAATGCCCTCCTGAAATCCTGATACCCTTCACCCGGTTCTTTTTTTCCACACTTACTACTCTTTAACACTATAATTATTTCCTTATGCTTATTGGCAGATTTCCCCCACCAGCATGTAAGCTCCACGAGGACAGCACATTTTACCTGTTCACTGATGTTTTCCCAGTCCCAATACCCCAAAGCCCAGACCCGTCTCTTCTCTCTCGCCCCCGCCTTCGGGCACTCTCCCGCCGCTAGCCCCTCCCAACCCCGTCCAGACGCGTCCTCAGCCTGCCACGTGCCCCTTCCAGATCCCCTCACAAGTCGCTTTCGCGACCTCTCCGGGTTCTGAGCTCCCCGTCGAGTCCCCACGTGTCCCCAGGCTGCGCTGGCGGCGCTCACCATCCGGGTCCTTCTCGCGGTAGCACTGGTAGTTGCATTCCACTTCCAGGTTCTCCAGAAAGGACTTCACCTGCTCCTCATCCTGGAAGTCCACCACGCCGGCCATGGCTGTGGCTCGCAGGGGTTGCCCCGGCGCCCCGCCCCCGCGGTCACGTGACAGAGGAGGGGCGGGCCGTGAAGGGGCGGGGCGACGTGGTCTGCGCTCTTCCCGGGATTCCGGAAGGCTGATAGTTGCGAGCCTGGACTTCTCAGCACATCTCGCGCTGTTTTAGGATTAGGCAGCCATGCTTCCTCATATAACCCTGTTCCTAAAACTGGTGGCAGCCATTCTGTAGCATCTTATTGATGCCTGCTTTGTACCCGTGGTGGTTTTGTGCTTACAATCATTTACCCATTCGTAATTCCTTGGTGCCTACAGTATGCCACACCCCGTGCAGGGCTCTAGGCATATGATAGCTAGGAAGTATGGTCCCTGCCTTCCAGGAGCTTACAGTTTCGTAGGAACACATTCGTCTATTCAGCTAGCATTTTGAGCGCTTTCTGTGTGCCATGTGTAATTGGATGGACCAACAATCATTAAATTGGTACAAAGGGCAATGAGAAGTCTATTTCATCTCTATATTCTTCCCAGACCTATCCTGGACAACACTGTGAATTAATCTTAGCAATAAATGGCCTTGGGAAATGATGACTGGAACACAGCAGTAGAGGTTATAGTAATGTCACTGTGATAATAGCTAATACTTAAAAAGATGAACTTTTACTTTTTTTGAGACAGAGCCTCAAGCTGTCACCCTGGATAGAGTGCCATATCATCACAGCTCACAGCAACCTCCAACTCCTGGGCTAAGGCGATTCTCCTGCCTCTGCCTCCCAGGTAGCTGGAACTACAAGTACCTTCCACAACGCCTGGATATTTTTTGGTTGTAGGCGTCATAGTTGCTTGACGGCCCAGGCTGGATTCGAACCCACCAGCTCAGTTGTATGTGGCTGGCACCTTCTTGAACCACAGGTGTGGAGCCAAACTTTTACCTTTTTTAGAGTTCTTTTAAGAGCTTAATGTGAATTAGCTTATTTAATTCTCACTGTGATGCTGACTGGGGAAACTAAGGTACAGAAACGTTAATTAACTTGTCCAAGGTCATGTAGGGAGTTAGTATGCAACATTTTTTTTTTTTGAGACAGAGCCTCAAGCTGTCACTCTGGATAGAGTGCAGTGGCATCACAGCTCACAGCAACCTCCAATTCCTGGGCTCAAGCGAGTCTCCTGCCTCTGCCTCCCAAGTAGCTGGTACTACAGGCGCCCACCACAACGCCCGGCCTTGTTTTTTTTTGGTTGCAGCCATCATTGTTGTTTGGCGGGCCCTGGCTGGATTTGAACCCGCCAGCTCAGGTGTACATGGCTGGTGCCCTAGCCGCTTGAGCCACAGGTGCCGAGCCAACAACATTTTTTTTTTTTTTAATAAATACATGGGGTAGAAGACAAACATATCAAGGGGAAAAAGGGGCTGCATCTGTAACTCAGTGGGTAGGGCCCCAGCCACATACAACTGAGCTGGCAGGTTCGAACCCAGCCCCAGCCAGTAAACAACAATGACAACTGCAAAAAAAAAAAAAAAAGGGAGAAGGAAGACAAGAAGAACTTCACCTGTTTTTTTTTTTTTTTTTTTTTGAGACAGTCTCAAGCTGTCTCCCTGGGTAGAGTGCTGTGGCATCGTAGCTCACAGCAACCTCCAAACTCCAATTCGGTAGCTCACAGCAACCTCCAAACTCCAACTCGGGCACAAGCGATCCTCTTGCTTCAGTTTAGTGGAGGCAGGGTCTCGATTTTGCTCAGGCTGGTCTTGAACTCATAAGTTCAAGCAATCCACCCACCTCAGCCTCTCAGAGTGCTAGTGATACCGGAATTTCAGGCTCTTGGTCTCAGCGATTCGAAGAAGGAATCGACAGACCACAATAGTGGTGGTATTTATTTACAGGAAAGAATTATAAGTAGAGGAAGAACTAAACCTCCAGGCAAGAGGACCCAGAAGGGGAGCAAACTCTCCTGCTCCCTCTCTGAGGTCCAGCCAAGGTCTGCTTC
>CAUYRH010026376.1:0-15536 GCA_963574655.1 Perodicticus potto
GCTATTTCTTTTCTTAAAGTTTCATAGTTCTCTTTATAGAGATCTTTCACATCCTTTGTTAGGTAATCTCCCAAATATTTCATCTTCTTTGGCACTTCTGTGAAAAGTATAGAGTCCTTGACTGATTTTACAGCTTGGCTATTGTTGGTATATATAGAGGCTACAGATTTATGAGTGTTGATTTTGTAGCCTGAGACATTGCTGTATTCCTTGATCACTTCTAAAATTTTGTAGTAGAATCCCTGGTGTTTTCCAGATATACAATCATAGCATCTGCAAAGAGTGAAAGTTTGATCTCTTCTGACCCTATGTGGGTACCCTTGATTGCCTTTTCTTCCCTAATTGCCATTGCTAAAATTTCTATTACAATGTTAAAGAGCAGTGGACATAATGGGCAACCTTCCCTGGTTCCTGATCTAAGTGGAAATGATTTCAATTTAACTCCATTCAATACAATATTGGCTGTGGGTTTGCTGTAGATGGCCTCTATCAGTTTAAAAAATGTCCCTTTCATACCAATTTTTAAAAGTGTTCTGATCATGAAGGGATGCTGGATATTATCAAAAGCTTTTTATGCATCAATGGAGAGAATCATATGGTCTTCATTTTTTAATTTGTTTATGTGCTGAATTACATTTATAGATTTACGTATATTGAACCAGCCTTGAGACCCTGAGGTAAAGTCCACTTTGTCATGGTGTATAATTTGTTTGATGTGTTGTTGGATTCTGTTTGTTAGGATCTTGTTGCGTATTTTTGCATCAATATTCATTAGTGATATTGGTCTATAATTTTCTTTTCTTGTTGGGTCTTTCCCTGGTTTAGGGATCAAAGTGATGTTTGCTTCATAGAATGTGTTGGGTAGTATTCCTTCTTTTTCTGTATTTTGGAAGACGTTTAGTAACATAGGTACTAGTTTCTCTTTAAAGGTTTGTAGAATTCTGACGTGAAGCCATCTGGTCCCGGGTTTTTCTTTTTAGGGCGCTATTGTATAGTTGCTGCTATTTCAGAACTTGATATAGGCCTGGTCAACATTTTCGCTTTGTTCTGGCTAAGTCTTGGTAGGTGGCGTGCTTCCAAGTATTGATCAATTTCCTTCAGATTTTCATATTTCTGAGAGTAAAGTTTCTTATAATAGTCATTAAGGATTTTTTTAATTTCTGTTGTTATTTCCTCTTTACCATTTCTGACTGATGAAATTAGAGCTTTTACTCTTTTTTTCCTGGTTAGGTTAGCCAAAGGTTTATCTATTTTATTGACCTTTTCAAAAACCCAACTTTTTGATTTATTGATCTGTTGTATAATTCTTTTGTTTTCAATTTCATTTAATTCTGCTCTAATTTTGGTTATGTCTTTTCTTCTGCTCGGTTTGGGGTTAGAATGTTCTTCCTTCTCCAGTTGCTTAAGATGTCCCATTAAGTTGTTAACTTCCTCTCTTTCTGTTTTCTTGAGGAAGGCTTGCAGTGCTATAATTTCCCCCTCTTAGGACTGCCTTTGCATTATCCCAGAGGTTCTGATAATTTGTGCCTTCATTGTCATTTTATTCCAAAAATTTGGTAATTTCCTTCTTAATCTCGTCAATGACCCATCTATCCTTCAGCATAATGTTATTCTGCTTCCATGTTTTTGTATGAGTATGCAGGTTGCTGTTGTTATTGAGTTCAACTTTTATTCCATGGTAGTCTGAGAACATGCAAGGAATAATTTCTATTCTTTTAAATTTGCTGAGGTTGGACTTGTGACCTAGGATGTGATCAATTTTGGAGTATTTTCCATGGGCTGATGAGAAGAATGCGTATTCAGTTTTGTTGGGATGAAATGTTCTGTAGATGTCTGTTAAATCCAAATGTTGGATAGTTAAGTTTAAATCTAAAATTTCTGTGCTTAGGTTCTTTTGAAGGATCTATCCAGCACTGCTAAAGGGGTGTTAAAATTTCTGACTACTATGGAGCTCAAGGTAATCAAGTTGCTCATGTCTGTTAGAGTTTCTCTTTTAAATTGAGGCACATTCTGGTTGGGTGCATAAATATTAATAATTGAAATCTCATCATATTGAGTCGTACATTTAACAAATATGAAGTGTCCCTCCTTATCCTTCCTTATTTTGGTTGGTTTAAGGCCTATTGTATCTTTGAATAAGATTGCTACACCTGCTTTTTTCTGCTTTCTATTTGCCTGGAATATAGATGACCATCCTTTCACCTTAAGTGTATATTTATCTTTTAAGGTAAGATGAGTTTCTTATATCAGCAGGTATCCAGTCAGCCAATCTATGCCTCTTTAGAGGACAATTTAAACCATTCACATTAATTGAAAACCATGATAAATCTTTAGAAAGTCCAGTGGACATTTTTAATCCTTTCATCACTGTAGAAGTTGGAATTTGATAAAAAGTTTCTGGGTGAGTTTACTTTTGTGAAGGATTACGCTGGTCATTATGGAGAATAGGTGTGAGAATATCTTGGAGAGCTGGTGTAGTTACAGCAAATTTCTTCAACATGTGGATGTCATTCATTTCTTCAACATGTGGATGTCATTAAAGTATTTAATTTCTCCATCATAAATGAAACTCAGTTTACTTGGGTATAGGATCCTAGGTTTAAAGTTATTTTGTTTTAGGAGATTGAAAGTCGATGACCATTCTCTTCTAGCTTGAAAGGTTTGATCAGAGAGATATGCAGTTATTCTAATATTTTTCCCCTTGTAGGTGATGGATTTCTTACATCTGGCTGCTTTCAGAATTTTCTCCTTCATATTAACTTTAGTGAACTTAATTATGAAGTGCCTGGGGGATGACTTATTCGGGTTGAGTTGTGCTGGGGTTCTGAAACTGTCTGCTATCTGAATTTCAGAATCACTTGGCATGTCTGGAAAGTTCTCTTTCATAATCTCATAAAGAAGAGACTCTGTGTCTTGTGATGCCACTTCATCATTTTCTGGTATCCCTATAAGGCAAATATTGGTTTTCTTTGAGTTATCCCAGAGCTGTCTGAGGGAATGTTCCATTTTTGCCTTCCATTTCTCTTCCTCTTTTTAGATTTGGGAGCGTAAGAAAGCTTTGTCTTCCATGTCAGAAATCCTTTCTTCTGCTTGCTCTATTCTGTTGCTGAGGCATTCTACTGTGTTTCTCAGATCTCTGAGGGTTGCATCTTCTTGTCTCAATGTGTCAAAATCTTTGGTCATTTTTGTCTTTGAATTCGTTCAGTTCTTGAGACATCTTTTGGGTCATCTTTTGGATTACTGCTTGAAATTCTAATTCCATCTTTTCCTCCATTCCCCTGATCTTATTTGCTATCCAGACTCTGAATTCGATTTCTGACATCTCAGCCATTTGCTTATGCAAGGGATCTTGTGCTATATCTACCTTGTCGTTCCTTGGGGGAGTTCATCTACTCTGATTATTCATATTGCCAGAGTTTTTCCATTGATTCCGTCCCATGATTATTTTTTGCTGTTTCTTCTGGCCATCCTCAGAATTGGGGAGGTGTCTCTCCAAGATTGGACCCTGGTGGGATCACTCTATTGTTGAAAGATATTTTTAGGCAGTGACCTAGTGTAGGTCCTCTTCAGCTGCCCTAGCCAGGGAGTTGTGGCTGTGGGAGCAGCTCCGGAGTGGAGCGTGTCACACACAGGTCCATCAGCAGGGCTGGGGATGGTGCCCACGGTTCTGACAATGCCTGGATCCCAGTGGCTTTGGTAATGAGAGTGGGTGACTCTAGCAGTCTCTGGTTGGGCGGAGGGCTCTGCAGAGAGGTAGGGAGGGCCTCGGAGGGAGGGCGTGGGGTTGCATGACTTCCCGAGTCCCTGGGCAGATGGACGGGGCTGGTGAGGAAGCAGGGAGGACAATGGAGGGAGGACACAGGTTGTGCAGCTAGCAGAGACCCTGGCTGGGGCAGCACTGACCAAGGCAGGCTGGGGGTCTTGGCAGTGCGGCCTGTGGTGGAGTCCTGTGTGTTTGGAGTAGTCCTTGGAGTGGGATGGGCCTGAGTATAGAGGTGGCGTGACTGCCAGCGGGGTCTCTCACGTCCACCGGTGTTGCGAGCAGGAGGCGGGCCTGGGTCCTGAGCCTGCACTCCTGTGGCGGTGTTGGTCCCTTGCGCTGCAGCCCCTGGAGTGGGTTGGGCCTGGGTCTTGAGGCTGTGCGACCTGCAGTGGTGTGGCTCCTGCCCGCCGCAGCCCTTGGAGTGGGGTGGGCCTGGGTCCCTAGGCTGCACAGCCTGTGGCGGGGTTGCTCCCACCCACTGCAGCCCCTGGAGTAGGGGGGGCTTGGGTGCCAAGAAATCATGGCCCACAGCAGGTTGCTCATGCCTGCCAGCATATCTGGGGTGGGGCATGCCTGAGTGTCAAGGCAGTGCAACTCCTGGCTGGGTCTCTCATGTCCACCAGGGTTGTGGGCCTGGGTCCCGAGGCTGTGTGTCCTGTGGTGGGGTCGCTCCTGCCCACCACAGCCCCTGGAGTGGGGTGGGTCTGGGTGCTGAGAAAGCGTGGCCTGTGGCAGGTCGCTCATGCCTGCTGGCATCTCTGGGGTGGGGCGGGCCTGAGTGTTGAGGTGGCGTGACTCCTGGTGGGGTCTCTCATGTCCTCTGTTGTCGTGGGCAGGAGGTGGACCTGGGTCCCGAGGCGGCATGGCCTGTGGCAGGGTCGTACACTATGGTTCCTGGCTGCAGCTGGCCATTGGGGAGGGGGAGGCTCGGTGCGCTCCTGGAATCCTTTGCCGTGTGAGGCACTTGGTCTAGTAGACAGAGAGTGGAGGTGCTGCTCAAGAACCTCCTCTCACAGTCTCAGCAGGGGTTAGGCTTCTGGTTCATCAGGTAAGGGGAGAAAGGCGTACTGGAAGTTCAGAATGGTTGGGAAAACTTTAGTTCAAATTTTTTTGCCTAGCAAGAGAGAGTGTTCAGAGTCACAGTGGAGGAGTAATCCCCACTTCTCACAGCATTCTCCCATAGGGTGGGACAAGAGGTCCAAGGTTCACTGTTCGTCTGTAGAAAGCCCACAGGAGTGGATAAAAAGAAAAAAAGAAAGGAAACAGAAAGCAAAAAAGACCGCAGCTTTCTTGGGGGGAGGGGATGGATACTTTTCCTTTCAGATGAAGTTTGTACCTGAAGCTTGCTTTCTTGGAGTTGCAGCTTGCCTCAGCAGAGGTGATCTGCAGCTATCACTTCTCTCTCGGCTTGCTCCCAGTCTTCAGCTCAATTGGGCATTTTCTGGACGTTATCATTCTCCTTGGTTAGGAACCTCTCTGGGGAGCTGCTTCTAGTCGGCCATCTTGCCCCTCTCCTTTGATTAATTTATAGTCAACTTGTCTGAGAACTTAATTACATCTGAAAAATCTCTTCACTTTGGCCAAATAATATAACCTAATCATGAGAGGGACATCCCATTATATTTTCTCCATAATCAAAGGGAGAGAATTATATGTACAAGGCATATCTACCCGGAGGCAGGAAACTTGGAGGCCATTTTAGAATTCTGCCTACCACAGGGGTCCTGAGCCACCAGGGTTTAATACACAAAGAATCAAGTGATACTGTTTTTATCATTTTCAGAATCCTTGAAGGAGAATTAGGATTACACTTACTGTTCTTTAAGCTTAAAATGAGCTTCAATCAAGAGGAAAAAGGAAAATTGCTTAAGTCAGACCCGACAGCTCAAGGTAAAAAATGCCTAGATTCTTTAAAAACTTTCATTTGAAAGCACTTCTTGTGTTCTGCTCAGCTAAAGGGAAGGGTGCTTTGTTACAGAATACAATGACAGCTCTGGAAAATAGCAGCCTCTACGGCTTCTGACACTGGGAACATAGATGTAGGAGGGGAAACAATTTTGTGAAAAGCTACCTTATTTGGAATAAGTCCTGGTTTAAGTAAAAAAAAAAAAAAAGCCTTGAGTTTTGTAAGTTTGGAAATGTATAAATCAAGGGACACAGATATTCTTTGGCAGACCTATTTATTGTGTGTATGTGGGTGACCAGCATAAGAGGACTGCATTGTCCTGTTTTTTTCTGTATGTCTGAACATGTCTAATTCTGATAGATTTTTAGTTTAACTGTTTACCTTCCTTTTCTTTCTTGTCCTTTCTTCAAATTACCCATATTCCCCCTTTTCCAGTAACTGTTACAAAAATAAAATGATAGGTGTGTTCTATGTTAAAAATAGTAATAAAGACACACACATACAACCACCACCACTACCACCATCATTTAGGAAACGTTCCAAATATTGTGTCTTTGTTCTGTGTTTGTATGTGTGTGCGTGTGTATTTAAAGGACATACTATCAGTTATTTCTAGAATTTCACTGGCAGTGTCCATCCCACCACAATAGGGTCACTCTGACAAATGGAAGTGTTACAAAGTTTTTCTACACCCAAGATTACAACCACTCAGCCTAAGAAATATAAACTATTGATTTCCTCTCTTCCCATAGGCTTTGAATGGTAGCTAGTGTTTATTGTGCCATTTTGAGCTAAAGGACTAGGAAAAACTGAATTTCTCTTTAAACATCTAGGGCCAGGAGTCTCATGAAGGCCAGGATTTTTTCACATAACTTTTCCGAAACTTGAATATTTTTTGTTGAAAATGTAGAATGAGAAGATCTCTCTGGTGCACACAAATCCTACATATCTCTTTATTTAATGTTTGAGGCAGAGTCTTGCTCTGTTATCCCAGCTAGGGTGCAATGGCATCATCATAGCTCAAGTGATCCTCCTGCCTCAGGCTCCTGAGTAGCTAAGATCACAGGTATGCACCACCACATTTGACTAATTTTTCTATTTTTTTATGGAGTCTTGATCTTGCATAGGCTGGTCTTGAACTCCTGACCTCAATTGATCCTCCAGCCTCAGTACCCCCTAAAGAACTAGGATTATAGGTGTGAGCCATGGTGTGGATGGAATCCACTTTTTAAATAAGCCTTCTAGGGATTCTGATTTTGGGTGGGTTTCACATTTGTAGAAATATAATTGGCAACATAGTTTAAGGGTGCAGGGTCTTTTTTTAAAGGATAAAACAAGTTCAGCAAGGAAACTTGTTTTTTTGAATGCAATTTGTTTACTGTAAGAACAATGGTACACATGATTACTCAGTCAATGGTAGAATCAGCCATTGCTGCCATGCTGTTGTTTTTAGACATGTGTTTGTTTTTGCCCATAAACTCCACATACAAGCACTGAATTAATATTCTCAAAGGACTTAGTGACTCTCAGTAAGTTCTAAAGCCTTGCTCCTTCTGCATTTCTATCTCTCCCATGCTTTTCACTTATTTTCCTTTTTCGTCTGTCAAAGATGGCTGCCTCTGGTGTTTTGAAAAGGTCCCCTTGCTTAAAGAACAAGGTCCTTCCTTCTAGCATTCTATGCATTTCCTTTCTTTAGGTTAGGGTCAAAGCAGAGGCACCAAGTGATGTTTTTACCTTCTGTTAAAGGGCACAAATTTTTTCCTTTTCTTTTTCTTTCTTCTTTTTCTTCTTCTTTTCTTTGGTAGACATTCCAAAGCATGCCCAGGGCTCAACATTTAAAGATCTCTTCCTTTATCCTCCTGCCATTTTGATCAGACTGTCTGCATCCCAAATCAAAGCTCCAGAAATGCATGAACTGAAGTTGGACTTCTTTCCCACGGAGTGCATGGAAAATCCCCTAAGCCCCTCCTTGCATTCTGCTAAAAACTGTGTTGAAGAGGAGGAAAGAATGGATTCTTCAGGTCAGCTAAATGGGTGCTAAGGCGCATACTGACTTCCACCTTTGGAGTCCTACCCACCCTGTCGCTCTGGCCCTGACTTTTCAACTTTCTCCCACACTTTCGTCCTACGACTGGCCACTCCCACTGGCCTGATAAGTCTTAGCTAGGAAGCACAAAGATAAGGGAATAAACTTACTATCTCCCTTGATGCAAGCCAGTTATCCATTCTCCTCTGTTCCTGTTACTCATCCTCAACTGCCAGGGGCATAGGAAGTCATATTCTGTTCCTCATTCTTTCACAATTCTACAAATGATCACTCACAAAGTTCTATTTTTCTTCTTAACATCTTTTATACACACCTCTTTTTATTCTCTAATGCACCATCCAAACTAAACTCCTAACGACTCACATCTGAACTATTGTAAGAGGTCCTTACCATCACAGACACACAAACCCACATGCCAGAAATGGAGAGATATCATGGATATCAATTAGCTGTTGGGAAAATAATCTCTTCTAAGATTTTGAGAGATTGAAAATGCATGAATCCCAGGTTCTACACACAGGACTCACATATTCACTGTTCATAGCAAGGTAAATGTTTCTGCATTTTGGAAAGTCTCCCTATCAGCACCCAGGCTGAAGGCATTTTAGCTCTCAGAGGACCCCAGTGAACATAGTCTTCTTGTTTTGTAACAGGCTCTGTGAAAGCCAACCATATCTCTCCCAATCCCACTGTGGTCCCTACCCTAGACCAGAGCCTTCAGCCTCCACTCAGGAGGGAAGAGCGAAGCAGAGACTCTCCCGGGAAGGCTTGCAGAGGCAGGTATAAGATGGCAACTAGCCACTGACCACTGGAGGCCACAGTGTAATACCTGCTGGCAGCTGAGGTTACTGTAACTGGTGAAATCTGAATTAAATTGCCTCAAAACTCCCAATACCACAGACTGTGGAAGGCTAAGCCCTCCTTTGAATTTCTGTTACACCTCAAGTGAGACCTAGTTTCTTGACCTCAGTCCTTAGAGTTCTGGCTTCTGTATATCTGACCTCTGTCCTGCTCTACACAGGACCATAGTTCTCTTTTTCTATTTCACCCATCAAACTCATACAAGTGCCTATAAATCTACCAGACTTCAAGTCAAGTTTTGTTTGGTTTTGGTGTGCCAGGAAGCTCTCTGCCCTCACACCAGGCCCCTAGCTGCTGCTTCTTGCCCACATTTGCCCATCATTGCCTACTTTCTGTTATGTTAGCAGCTCCAAATTCTTTCTTCTGTTTTACAACTTTCCCTCCTCCTCTGAGCTTCAGAACCAGATAATCATGAGTTCTTGGATTGGGTCGGGGAGGTGGGACACTAGGGATGGGGGAAGGGCTTCCTTTCTACCCCAAGCCCTTACTTTTCCCCAAATTCTCTCTCCCCTTTTCTTGACACAAATAATAATATTAGCTATTAAGATTAAAACATTTTATCTGTCTTGACATACGCGCATACCTTATATACATAAGAATAGGTATATACATATATGTACAGACTATATATAAAGAAATAAGAAAATAGAAAAAAGTTACAAAACTCTGTCTTATGCACACACACACACACACACACACAGAAAATACACTAAAGTGTTAACAATGATCATCTGAGTGATGGGAACATGGGTGAGATTTATGTGCTCATTCTTTATTATAATTTTGACCTTTACATATGCATTATTTTATAATCTAAAAAGCTATAACAGAGGATGCAATGAGGCATCCTAAAGACCACCACTCATAGAGTTCCCTGCCCCAGTTGACAGCAGAGGGGAGGCCTTGGCCTAGTGCCTCATGATATTTGAGAATCATTTCTCCTGTCTGAGTTGTTAGGGAAGGAGAATTGATGATGAGATTTGTATGGGTGGAGGTCCTTGGTGATCCCAAAAGAATGACTTAACTGCAGTGATGGGGACAATGCTGATTTCCAAATGGGCTTATATGTGTAGGTCACTATGAAAGTTTGAGACAGACTGTGCTATGGTCCTGTATTTCACTTTCAAGAAACACAGTTGACAGCATCCTTTCTGATTCACCTGTGCAAATTTAAACTTGCTCACCTTATTGGTGTTGCTGGGAGGGCTTCATTTGTTTCTGTCCACATGGATTTGATGTTTCTTGATTTTTGTGTATCTCACAACTTTCATAATGACCAACATATATATTGTCTTCGAGAAATAATAGTAGTTGTAACTACATCTTGTCAGATGAGCAACTTCAAACCCTTGAGAATGAAGAAAATCTTTTTATTTATTTTTCTGGATGCAAAAATCATATAAGGTGATCCACTGAGTGAGAGGTAGGTGAGGGAGAGTGGCTTACTGTAGATTATGGAATAAATTGTAATTTTTTTCTCTAGGAAAGGCTTATTATAACTTTCTTTGCTGTATTGGTTATTTAATGTATTTTTGCCTGTCATGAATGAAAATGATGCTATTTATAGCCTAGGAACAGGCACACAGAAGTTTTTCTGCAGAACTAGACAAGACTTTTGAAACCTACTTTAATATTTCTCACGTGGCTTCTCTTGTGACCAGGGGACCATTTTACTTTCAAGACAGTCAACTGGGCATAAAGGTATATTTGTGGTGTTGTGAACACATGGCTTGCTTTCAGATAGATATAACTCCGAATTCCAAGATAATCACTTACTGGCTTAGTAGTTTGGGAAAAGATTTAATCTCTGCAGTTCCTGTTTCCCTGTCTGTAAGTGGGGATAATGATGCCTACCTCATTAACTAGCTGATAGAATTAAATGGAACTGCATACATTCATGAAGTCACATTATATCCATAAATGTAATTTCTGCCCTGCTATGGAACAAAGCATCTGTAAACGTGCCCTTGGGGTTGAGTTCATGACCTTGGCCTCTTTGGCAACAGCACTAGCCAAGTGGTCCAATTATTCACTGAGCCATGTGGAGTATCACATGCAAATCCTACTCTCAGACGTTTTTGTTGTGATGTTATGTTTATTAGTCAACTTTCCTACAAATTAAAAGAAAGCAGACTTTTGTGCAGTAGATAAAAATGACTTCAAAGCCTAGAGAATGCAGAAAATCTTTTTTTTCTCTATTTTTTTCTGGATGTGAAAATCATGTAAGGTGATCCACTGAGTGAGAGGTAGGTACCACTGTTTTCTCTGTCTGACAGAAGAAAAAGCTGCCTAGATGCCCGGTGTCAACTATGCCAATAGACCCCATCAGCCCGCATGATGCATCAGGTTGACAGGGATCAGCCACAGGGGCCTGGAAAAGATACCATCAGGAATTGACAGGAAACATTTTGAATATTTTCAAATTGTGCTTCCCATTTCCACCTTTAACCTCAAAATTCAGGCCATAAAAACGAAGAATCTCATAAGGCAGGGGACTAAAAAGAAAAGATATTAAAGGTGGTTCAGCTGTTGATTCTCATGGAGGCAGGAGAATCAATCCCAAAGTGAGCAGACATGATTCTCCAAGGCAAAAGGAGAGAGAAACCCCAAGACAACATTGCTGCCCAAACTGTGCGGCCCCTAAGGGACGACCAATAGGTGGTGCTGCTGCTCCGTGCGTCTCTTCCGAGGTCCTCAAGCTTGCGCGTTGAGACCAAAAGCTGCTTTTCAAATGGCGAAGTGTTTTAATGATGCCGATGCAAGGGTCTGCTAAAAAGAGTAGCCCCTTATTGTATCAATGAGAAGTAAGCTGTTCTCAGAAGGGGCTTAAGCTCATTTGACCTCAGAAACTGAAGGCTTAGCTTCATCAAAGAAAACAAAAATCAGAGGGAGATTTGCAAAGAGCAGAGCTTTCAATTCCCCCACAGAGAAAATAAGGTTAGTGGTCTGGAGACAGCAAGCAAAAACAGCACAACTAAGGATATTAACCCTATAGAGCCCCGAGGTTAATGTGGATGATAAGAGTCACAAAACCCTACTACATATTAATTTGGTTTGTTAACTTATTACATCCTTGAGAGAATTTTCTTTTTTTCTGCTGGACTGGATGAAGAATTCCTCTGAGCAACGGAGGTTTTTGTACTAGAAGATTAAGTAGCATAGAAAATTACAGGCCTGCATTTGTGCTATTTGAGTTAAGGTGGTATCAGCATTCCTATTTTAAGCCATTATTTTCACGGGTGTGAGTTTGCCTGGGACGTACAGATTCAACCCGGTATCACACATGCAGAATATGTGTGGTCTGGGTGGGCTCCCATGGACAACCAAAATCATTGCAGGAGAGGTAGGTCCCTCTCATTCTTAAACAAGAAAAGACAGCAGAACTAAGTTAAAAATCCACTGCTGAAGTATGTAATGAATTTTTAAAAAATGTTGCAAGGAGATTTGTAGTGTAAAGACTTAGTGCTCATGCATGACAACCGAATTGACAAAACACACTCTTATTAGCTTTTAATGATTACTTGGGCCAATGGTCTGTGAACTGAGATGGATCTCCATGAAGCTATAATGACTTTAAAAAGTGTCTGGGTAATAAATACATATTTTCAAAATTGGTTAGCACACCGAGTGCTACTCTGGAAAGCTAGCTGCTGGGTTATGTGATAACTGAGCCAAAATGTCTGACAACACGTATAGCCTCTCCTGTCCTCAGTGTGTGCTCATTGTAAACCTGGAGGGAGAAGGTAATAAACACAGAGGGTTTTTTTTCCTTATGGTCCAGTCTCTATTTTATTTATTAGCTTGCATATTTCCACAATGACTTCTACAACAATCTTGTATAAGAGGGATTATTGTTCCCATTTTAGAGATGAGAAAACTGAGGCTTCATAGGGTATATAGGCATCATGAGTCCTTCATGGGCACTCAGATTGGAGAGTGGCTGGGGTTTGAGCTATAGGATTACCCAGTCTGAAGCCCATGACGTTTCCACTGCAATAGATCATGTTTCTGTTCCTTAGAAAGTTTTTCATTCTCTCTCAGTTCATATTTGTTTTTGACAAAGCTACTTAATTTCTGTTTCCTCATCTGTAGAATGAGGATAATATTTTCAGGCTTTCAAGGCTGTTGTGAAAATGACTTAGCACAGTGCTTAATGCATAGAAAACACTCCACAAATACTGCCCAGTGTTATTACTGTGACATTTGGCACAAAATGGAAAACAAGGCTGGGGCAAACAATGAGCTTTAAGTAAACTTTCCGGCATTTAAGGGAATTGTACAACAGAAGTGTTAGTTTCCTCAATTTTCTCAGATTTATGAGGTGCAAGAATAGAGTGCATCCATCGATTTCCCAGCCAATACATAGACAAAGACCAAGAAAAAAAAAACAGGCATGGAAAATTGCACATCGATACTTAGAGAAACAAGGTGATTGCTGTAATCGAGTGAAACCAGAAGAAGTCACGTGTGTGATTATTAGCTGTCCTTAGGATATCGGTACTGGTCCTGTCTTCATAGACTTTGAAAGAAGTCTATGAAGGTGAGATCATGTAGGTATGACATCTTTGTCTCAAATCAGTAGGGTCCATTTTTAAGTGGACTGTTATTCAGTGAAGTGGTTTTGCAGAGACGATAATCGTACCAAGGGTTTTGACAATAAGTACATACGCAACATTGGCTCAGCCTTCCACAAGGCCCAGGAGACTGGCAGAGGTGACACAGTGCCAGGAGGTCCTTCAGGATTTTGGGCTATAGAGGTCACAAAGATGCTTTGGGGACAAAGAACTGAGGGAATTAGGTTGGCAGTCTGGAATGAGGTAGCGTTTGGTAGGGAAAACAGGAAAGGTAGAAGAGCAGAGAAGGTGTGGCAGGGGGCAGGGTATGAATGCAGAAGAGAGGAAGAGGAGCGTGTACTCAACAGGAGGGGAGAGAATGAGAAACATCCCAAAGAGGGTCTACTCGGGTCTTCTGTTTTAGAGGAGTCATACATGAGAATTTTCGGCATAATGGTCTCAAATTCGTAAATACTGAAGACACACACACGTGCACTGTGGGCTTTAGAGAGAGTGATCTGTGAGAAAGAAAACACCTCAGGTGCCTGATGAGGTTCTTCTGTGCTCGTTAGCTACACTAATCCCAAAACGTGTACATTACATTTTTCCATATGAGGCGTAAGGAAACTGACTCTCACTCAGCCGTAGGTCACATACCTAGTGAGAAAGAGGCAGAGCAAAGGTTTAAACCTGGCCCCAGACTTCTGTTTTATCTAACTAGGTCAATGCTGAATGTTCACTGTGGCATCAGATGTTGATAGTGGCACCTTTCTCTGAAGTTGGTGGTGAGCATAAAAGTAGACAAGATTGCATAGATCAAGTTCCTCTTGAACTAAAACTCGTGCATAATAAATGTTCAGAAGATGTTACTTTATCTTCACTTTCTCATTAAGCAGTCAGAATGTGTGTAGCCTGATGCTTTCCAATTACCAAGCTATGCTAGATTCAAACCCTTGCCCTATACTTTGGGAGAGAAAACTTTTTTTATAGGAGAAAAACTTTAATTTCAAGAAATAGCCTCTAAGAGACCCTGAGAGATTGCTGAGAATCAAGTTTTCAGTTTCATTACAAATAAAAACAATAGAAGCTGCTGGACAAGGCAGGGTAATCAATTACAGGTGCCTGTCAGGCGTTGTGTTTACTGAGAAGCAATCTAGAAGCACGAGAATATTGGAGCACCATGTGGATTGCGTTGTTCCCTGACGGTTCTGGCCCTCTGGATATAGGCAGATGTGCAGGATGTAGCCTTCTTTAAATTACATTATTCTATCTCCGGGGGGATTTCAATTCATCTCCATAAGCTCATCTGCATACCACACAGGTTGTTGCTAGTACAGAGTGTGTCTTCAGAGTGGATGGTGGTAGGATCTGGAATAAGGAATCAACTCCTGTTTAATATGAAGGAAACATGGATGCTAAGTAGAGAACTGTGCAAATTAACACCATCTGGGTTAATAAGGCTGATGATGACAGAGTTTAAAATTGCTTCTGCTGTTAAAGATCCCAAGGAAATCTATGTTTGAGTCTCAGTGAGGATATACACCAAATAGTGGTAAGGCTTTTTTGCTTTTCTAAAAAGAACCCCCGTCCCCAAATGAAGAATTTCATTTCCCACACTTTAAAGATAAGGGAGTGATGTGAAACAACCTGAGCCAAGCGGATACTTGGTCTACCCTCTCAGCGGCCTATTCACAGGGCAGCCAGGTGATTCCATTGTTTTCCCAGAAGATTCAACCAAGCCTTGGCATATTCCTTATTGTGGAAGTAAGACAACCTGTTTATACTAGGTTTCTGTGCCTTGCCTTCAATAAATATTTGCTGTTCTATGGTTATTGCGGCTGCATTTAACAGAGCAGAAAATCAAGGCACAGGAAAATGAAGATTCTCAGAGTCACGGCACTGGTGGCAGAGTTTGTATCAGGATGTGATTTGTCGCTCACCTCTGGGGAAGGTGAGCACAGGTTCAGATTTTAAAATCAGGATTGATGACACCTTTTTTTTCTCTCTTGCTGGGCGACTGTGACAACATGAGTCTAGCACCAGTGTCCAGCACCTGCTGCAGGCAAATTGAATGATGGTCATGGTCAGGGCTGAGCTGGTCTCAGCTTTTCTTACTCTTAACATTATCTTTCAGTAAAGAATTTATTTGGAGCGGCGCCTGTGGCTCAATGGGTAGGGCGCCGGCCCCATATACTGAAGGTGGCAGGTTCAAACCTGGCCCTGGCCAAACTGCAACAAAAAATAGCTGGGCATTGTGGCAGGTGCCTGTAGTCCCAGCTACTTGGGAGGCTGAGGCAAGAGAATCGCCTAAGCCCAGGAGTTGGAGGTTGCTGTGAGCTGTGTGATGCCATGGCACTCTACCGAAGGTGACAAAAAAAAAAAAAAAGTATTTGAATTGACTTATTT
>CAUYRH010026378.1:0-14973 GCA_963574655.1 Perodicticus potto
CATGTTGAGTGTTGTCCTTAACAAATAAGAAGTGACTGTCATTATCATTCTTTACTTTTATTTGTTTAAAGCCTATTGTAACTGCAAATAAAATTGCAATATCTGCTTTTTCTGCTTTCCTTTTGCCTGAATTATAGATGACCATCCCTTCACCCTGAGTCTCTGTTTATTTTTTAAGGTAAGGTGAGATTCTTGAATGCAGCAGATGTCTGGCCTGAGTTTTTGTATCCAGTCAGCCAACCTGTGCCTCTTTAGAGGGCAATTTAAGCCATTCACCTTAATTGAGAGTACTGATAAGTCAGATATAGTTTTGGGTATCGAGTTTTTCGAAAGTTCAGTGGACCTTTTTAATTCTTTTGCCACTATAGAAGTTGGAATTTGATCAAAAGTTTCTGAGGGAGTTTACTTTGGTGGTGGAGGATTGTGTTATTCATTATGGAGAATAGGTCTGAGAATATCCTGGAGAGCTGGCTTAGTTATGGCAAATTTCTTCAACATGTGAATGTTATTAAAGTATTTAATTTCTCTGTCATAAATGAAACTCAGTTTAGCTGGATACAGGATCCTAGGTTGATAGTTATTTTTTTTAAGGAGATTAAAGGTTGATGACCACCCTCTTCTAGCTTGAAAGGTTTCAGCAGAGAGATCTGCAGTCATTCTTATGTTCTTCCCCTTGTAGGTTATGGTTTTCTTACGTCTTACAGCTTGCAGAACTTTCTCCTTCATATTAACTTTGGTGAAGTTAATTATAATGTGTCTATGAGAGTTTTTATTTGGGTTGAGTCATGCTGGTGTTCTGAATCTGTCGGCTATCTGAATTTCAGAATCACTTGGCATGTCTGAAAAATTCTCTTTGATTATTTCATGAAGTAAAGCATATCTATCTTTCACAGCAACCTCATCACCTTCAGGATCTCTTTGAATTGTCCCAGAGCTCTCTGCGAGAATGATCCATTTTTGTTCTCCACTTTCCCCCCCCTCTTTTGATCATTTGAGAGCATTCAAAAGCTTTGTCTTCAATGTCAGAAATCCTTTCTTCTACCTGCTTCATTCTGCTACTGAGGGATTCTACTATATTTTTCAGATCTTTGAGGGTTGCAAATTCATGCCTCAATGTGTCAAAATCTTTAGTCTTTTTGTCTTTTAATTCACTAAATTCTTGAGACATCTTTTGAATTACTGTTTGAAATTCTAATCCCATCTTTTCCTCCATTCTGTTGATCTTATTTGCTATCCAGATTCTGAACTCAATTTCTGAGATCTCAGCCATTTGTTTATGAATTGGATTTTGTGCTGTGTCTGCTTTATTGTTCCTTGAGGGAGTTGATCTACTCTGATTATTCATGTTGCCAGAGTTTTTCCCTTGATTCAGCCTTGTGATTGTTTTTCAACATTGGCTAGGTGGGCAGGTAAGGTGAAATTGGATTGGGAGCTTCTGGAGTTGTGGTTAACCAGCCCTTTGTCAAGGATCTTGGATTGATGACTGCGGCTTTTTCCCCAATAGCTTTGCAAAGGACCTGTACAGTATTACAGTCCAAGGCTGAGGAAACCTGCTTGGTGTGGTGGGGTTGGGTGGGTCTGTCTTGTATTCAACTGGTTCTTGTCCAATCCTTGTGGATCAGTGACTCTGGTGAAGTCTTTGCTGTGGAAAAATACAAGCACCTAAGACACCCACCCACCATGTACAACAACAGAAAGAGGAAAATCAGCCCTTCCCATTACTACACAACCAGGTTACCACCCGAGAAGGTCTTTGGGTGATTGACCTAGGTTCGGTCTTTCAAGCCAATTGACCCAGTCGGAAGTCTTAAGTGAAATGAAATGTCTCCAGCAACTAGATGGCAGAGGTCTGTTTGCTGCTCAGATTTGGCTCACTCCCGTGCTCTATGGAGTCAGAAAGACCTGCCCAGTAGCAGACTTGGACCAGGGGGCTGAGTCTCTTTCTCCACTTTGCTCCTCTTTCCCGCCCAGTAACTAGTAACCCCACAGGACTGCAGTCCTGCTACATCCAATAAGCAGATGTATCAGGGCTTAGTGTCTGTCAGAGTCAAAGGAATGTTAATGCCCCTGCAGCCCTGCCATTACCCTCTGCTACCAGCCAGCTGGGGGAGCTGAGGCCTGCTTGCCTTGATTACTCAAAAGTCACTGGTGAGTATTCCATTTGGAATCAGTCTAATTCTGAGGGTAACAGGTCAGCAAATGCTTTTCTCCCTCAGCCACTGCGCCTTTGCCCCTACCCCTCTGAGAATTGGTATTCCTATAGAGCGAGTTCTGCTTTCCTCTGGCAGTCCTCAGAGTTGGGGAGGTGTCTCTCCAAGATTAGACTCTGGTGGGATCACTCTATTGTTGCTGGATCTTTGTGGGGAGTGACCCTGTGTAGCTCCCTTGTGACTGTCCCAGCCAGGGAGTTCTGGTTGTGGGAGCAGCTCTGGAGCATGGGGCACACAGATCCAGCAACAGGGTGGGGGATGCTGCACATGGTTCTGGCAGTGCCTGGCACCCAGTGACTTCTGCAAGAAGAGAGTTTGACTCATGATTCTGACCGGTGGGATGACGGCGCAGAGGCAGAATGGGCGTAGATAGCAGGGCCTGTGGGACATGCAGCTCTAGCAGCTCTCTGGCTGGGTGGGGCACCCGCAGAGGCAGGGCAGGCACCGGGAGCAGGGCATGCAGGACTCATGGCTCCAGCAGTTCTCTGGCCAGGCAGGTGGCCCTGCACAGAGGAAGGGAGGGTGCCGGGGACAAGGTGCAGAACGTGCAGATCCAGCAGGCCTTGACTGGGGATGGGGGGAGGGGCGTTTGGACCGGCAGACTGGGAGGTGGGACGTTGCACTCTAGTCTGGGACAACAGAGTGAGACTCTGTCTCAAAAATAAATAAATAGATAAATAAATAAATAGATATAGAGATAAATAAATGAAATCTCCCACCATATTTGTAAGGTCTATCAATTTCTCCTAGTAATGTCATCATTTTTTGTTTTCTATCTATATATTTTAGGCTATGTTAATAACTACATAAATTAGAACTGTTCTATCTTCCTCTTGAATGGAAACTTTTGTTATGAAGTATTACACTATATCTTATGAAATATTTGACTATATTTTTAGTAATGTTGCTTACTTTGAAATCTACTTTGATGATATTATATTAATAGTTCTCCCATTTGGTTTGCACTTATAAATTATAATGTTTTTCCATTTGGTTACATTAGTCTTTACATTTTTATTAACATGCTCTTTGAAGTACTATGTATTTGCATTTTGAAATTTTATCCAGTTTAACAAGTGTATGTTTTCTTGAAAACATTTAGTGTATATGTATTTAATTTAAATATTGTTATATGTGAGTTTGAGCCTACTCTTACTATTTACTTTCTATTTGCTCCACTTATTCTATATTTCTCTTTTTGTTCTTTTTTGTCTCTTTTCCATTGATTAGTATTTTCTCATTTTGTATGTCTCCTCTATCAGCTTTTTAAACATTCTCTCACTGTTTGATGGTTACCCCGGACATTATAATCTATAACCATGGATGATAAAAGTGTGATAAAATTTATCACTTTTGCTACTTTATGGACAGTAAATATATGTACTCTAGAAAAATTCAAGTCCATGAGAGATCCTCTTATACCTATATATTAATTCCTTATATACAGGACCATTTAACTTATAGGATCAGTATTCGTTTATATTAAACTGCATATTCATTGTTTATCTTGCTCTTCAGCTCTTCATTCTTTTCCATATCTCCAAGATAACATATCAATTTCTGGGTTTTTTTTTTTTTGTGCTGAAACAATGTTCTTTAGTCATTTCTTTAGTTCTTTAGTACAACAAGTCTGTAGTAATACATTTAATCAATTTTTGTACTTATTGTGTCTTCATTTCAAATGTGATTATTTCTGGTTATAGACTTTCAAGTTGAAAGTGTTTTTAAACAAATGTATTTTGAATATATCCTTCCACTTTTTATCTTAATAAAACTATAACCTCAATTTGCCTTCCTGTAGATTGTCTATTTTATTCTTAATGTTTAATGGTTTCTGTTTCTCTTTAGTTTTTGCAGTGTTTATATGATTTTCTTTTTTTCTTTTTATATACTCTAGTGGGATTTGAGATTCGGTACTAGTTTGATATCTTTCATCAGTTTTGGAAAACTCTTAGCTGGTCTTTATTCAAATATGGCATCTCTCCCATTTTCGTCTTTTCTCCAATTACCAAATCTTCATATATGTATCTCTCCTCTATGCTTTATTGGACACATTTTCTAAAAAATTATTTTCTAGTTTAATTCACCTAATGTAAATCATTTATGCTGTTAAACCTACCCTTTGGATTCTTGACCTTATTTTATGTTTTTTTGTTTGTTTGTTTGTTCCTGGAATTTGAATTGGGTCACTTTTGGTCTTTTGAAATTTTCAATTTTTAAAAAAGTTTTCTAACCATATTAAGTACCGTATATTAAATTATGCTTGTATCTCTATTATCAGGATATTCTGAGCCACTTTCTGCTTTGTATTTTTCATTTATAATCACATTATCTTTTAGTCTTATTTGTCTGTTTATTTTTGATGGATTAAAATACTAAAGAAATAATTTGAGATCCAGTCTGATATTATCTTCCTCTGAAGATAATTTGTCTGTGAATCTAAAATGTTGAGTATTTGTTTTACATGATTTTTCTTCTTACTGAGTTTATCTAAAACTAGGTTTTATTATTTCATTTTATAATATTACAATTCTTTTGACAATTTCCAATTTTAGCTCCAGTTTAGCCTTATCTGTAAACAATCTTTATTGGTTGTTTTTGAACTTTATACTTTTCCCATGAGGCTTTCCATTGCTCTGTTAAGTTGTAATATTATCACAGTCTCAGTAGCCTTTTCCAGATTTGACAGCTACCTCCAAATTTAAAGCAACTCCAAGTGATAGCTTCTCTCTCCAAATTACTTTTTTCTTAGACTTTTATTCAATAATATTTCACTGTATTTACTTACTTAATTACTTAGAATAGTTTTATAAAGTGTCCTTGTCCAGAGGTTTGGTCCAGTTTATGTAGAAGCAGTTGACACAATGCTGTCTAAGGAAATTTATGGAGTATACAGGGTTTTCAATGTTAAAATCAAGTGATTGGGCTCATCAAAACAAGTAAATTACCTTTGTAACAACTTCATTCTTTTTAAATTTCAAATTATTTCTGATTCTTCTTTTAGAGATCTAAAGTCTTACCTTATCATTAATTAATAAGGCAATCATTCAGGCAAACATAAGCTATTTTAGTACTTTCTTAGATGTGCTAGAAGAATATCATTAATTACTTTGGGAAAAACAGTGCAGTTATTTTATACTTGCTGAATTATTTAAAGTCTTTAGCTCATGATATTATTTTTGTAAAGTTTATTTCTTTTGACAAATTTTAATTTGCAATGATGACTGAATGAACTAAAAAATAGTAAGGGTGTCTAGAAAGTTAGTAGAAAATGTCATAGAACTTGATACTTTTGTATGCATGTTTATATAATATTTGTGTGTGTGGTTTTTGTGAATATATTAGCTGTTAAAAATTTATGCATCTAGCCCAAAGATATGAGAACCATACATAAATAAATGAGCCTCTGAATATGTTTCAGAGAGAAAGAAAGTACCGAAGAAGAGAAATCATTCAAATCTGCCTATTTGAAATGGCAATTACTTGGCATTCTAATTATTAAGAGATGCTCCATTAAAAAAAAATAAGTTTACTTAGGCACTTTAGGATCTGTTATTGTATCCAGAACCCTGTGTAACTTGCTGTTGCTATTGGTTCACTGAGGTGTCTGATAGGAATTTTGCAAGGACAGAAATCAATTGAAAGCCAGCATAATGCAAAGATATTTTAAAAATTTTAATGATAATTCTTAGTCATTTTTGTATCTGTGCTTATCTTCTTATTTATTCATTCCTTTATATAGCAATATCTTTCTATGTCATAATGCCAAATTCTGTTCACTGTACATCCAGGGTATCTGGTCAGTTCTTCCTTTAATCCCAATAAAATGCTATGAGATCTTTATCATGCTGCTTTATTGTATGTGATTCATCAAATTATCTTTGCAAGGATTTATAACATTTAACAGGCATTCTGATTTATCTGTGTTCTCTTCTGTGTCATAATTTACAGAGAAAATTCACAATGTAATAAAAGTGGTATGAATTTTGTAGTTTCAGTCTTGAGTTCAACTCTTATGCCTGTGGGCTTGTTCTGTCTGCCTTTCACTAACTCAAGAACACATTTCTAATTTAAAAAATATGACTCCTTATTATACTGCATAATGAAGTTTTCTAAGTATTTTCTTTTGTTCTTGTTACCCAAACTGTTTTGAAATCTTCCAAAAGGTAAATTGGTATTATAAAATACACCTCTGGATTTGGAGTTTGAAAGATCAAAAATGGAATCTTTCCTCTAATGCTTCTTTTTACTTTTTATTTGCTTTTAATTAAAAATCATAACTGTATACATTTATGGGGTACAATGTGATGATATTATATACAATGTGAAATGCTTAAATCATGTTGATTATCGTTGCCATGCCTCACTTACTTATTTATTTTGGTTAGACATTTAAAATTTACTCTTAGGTATTTTGAAATATACCCTTGTGTTGTGCACATTAAGTGAGATACCAGCAAATACCCTCCCTACTCCCACCAATTGCCCTTCTTCTCCTCCTTTCTTCTCTCCCCTTCCCCTTGCTAGACTATATTTGTGTTTTATTATTTATATAAGTGTGTGTTTTTATATTGGTTTCATAATACTATGGAATACATCGAATACTTCTTTTTTCCATTCTTGAGATCCTTTGCTAAGGAGAATATGGTCCAATTCCATCCAGGTAAACATAAAAGATGTAAAGTCTCCATCTTTTGTATGGCTTCACAGTATTCCATGGTATACATGGACCACAATTTGTTAATCCATTCATGGGTTGATAGGCATTTGGGTTGCTTCCTTGACGTGTCAATTATGGGGTTCAGTATACATCTGGTGCAAATGTGTTTGTGGTAAAATGACTCTTGTTTTTCTGGGTAGTTACCTAGTAATGGGATTGCAGGATCAAATAGAGGGCCAACTATTAGTCCTTTGAGGATTCTCCATACTTTTTTCCATAAAGGTTGTATTAGATTGTAATCTCACCAGTAGTATAGAAGTGTCTTTAAGCATCAGAGAAATGCAAATCAGAACCACAGAACCACTTTGAGATACCACCTAACTCCAGTAATATTAGCTCACATCACAAAGATTCTTCTATACCTCTAGCCCTTCTTACTGTTTGACCTTGGGCAAGTTACTTCACTTTCTTGCGATCATGTTTCCCATGTATAAAGTGGGGTTAATGGTGTCTGTCAAATGGAATGGTTCCAAGGATTAAATGAGATACTACATGAAAACTCTTTAGCCTTGTTCCAGGCAGGGTACATAAATTTCCTGAGTCCTCCTTTCCTTCCTTTCTTTCTTGAGAACAGGCATTTCTTTTTCTAAAACATTTCATTCCCCACTACACATATCACCCATCATGGATTTGATTGGGTCCAGGGCTGATCAGGAAGAGTATTTGGTGTTTTCAGCAGAACAAGATAGTCAATGTGCCTTTTCCCTGAGGTTTTCTTCTTTCCTTCCACAAACATACTTTAAATACTGGCTGTACACCAAGCACGTCCCTGGATTCTCCTCTCCTCACCTTTCCCCTCCCCTCCCCTCCCCTCCCCTCCTCTCCTCTCCTCTCCTCTTCTCTCTCCTTTTTTCTTTTTTCAGAGTCCCACTTTGTCTCCCCAGTAGACTACCCTTGTGTCACAGCTCATAGCAATCTCAAAGTCTTAGGCTCAAGTGATCGCCCTGCTTTAGCCTCCCAAGTAGCTGGGACTACAGGTGCCCACCACAACACCTGGTTTTTTTTTGCTCTTGAGCAGGCTTCTCTCAAACTCCTGAGCTCAAACAATCCATCAGCTTTGGCCTCCCAGAGTGCTAGTATTACAGGCATCCTAGGTGCTTTCTTAAACCTCTGAAAAGAACAGACAATATTGAAACTACTGCTCTGCCGAAACTTGAGTTGTCAGTTAAATTGATTAGACAGACAAGATAACAAACAGGACAATAAAGTAATGGGGGGAAGGTGATGGGCACTGAACAGTATTTAAATAGCTACAGGTTCAGTTCCTCCCTCTCACATTCTAGCCAGCAACTTATCCTTCCTTTGTGACATGACCTTTTTCTTTTGGGACACTGCCTCATGCATATGAATGAACCAACAGTATTATTCCATGTGTATGTCTGCATATATGCAAATAAGTGATGGACTGACACTAAACACTGACTTCAACCACACAAGAACAACATGGCTTTAAAAATGTAAGGCATTTGACTGACTGATTTAGACTATGAATTAAACAATCTATATCAAAAAATATAAATTAGTCTCATATTGCTTTCTGGGAACTTTTTACTTAGCCCCAACACGGTTGTAAGTAACTTTAAATAATCACAGGGGCTATGTTTCAAAGAAAGGATATAAGCCATCTTCTCTGAAAATTTATGTTAATGAAGCAATTATTATGCACTAAATTTCTTTTGAATCCAAAGAAAAATGATACCTATTATTCTGTATTTAAATCTAAACTTACATTACCACATTCTTTATTCAGCTTTTTTCATGACTGCTAAAGGTTTTTGTTTCTAATCCTTCTCGATGTAGTAGGCAGTTTCATCTTTGTCATTTCCTGAGATGAGGTATTGTATAGTGACAACTTCACATGCATGTTAATTGAGAAGTTATTGCAAATGCAATTAAAAATAATGACAGGTATTGTTATTACCATTGTTATTATTATTTCTTATACAGCTGTATTTGGGTATAATTTGATCCTTTCAATAGCTTTGTGAGGTAGATAAGACAGTATTATAATCAACATTTTATAAAATGAGTAGTAGTTAAGTGTATTTATTCTTTGGCTAAAACGTTACATAACTGTTTTATGCTAGGCCTGAAATTAGATCTCCCAAAGTTTGAGCTGGATTTCTTTATAGCTCAAAGACTACACTATTTTTTTTTCTATTGTCAGAATCAAAGTATGTAAATGTCACTTACTGCATTTTCTTCCCTCAAAAATTTTGAGCAAAAACACACATACAGAATTTTTCCCAATGGTAGCTTTTAAAAGAAGCTCGATATTTCCTCCTCAAAAATAAGACTGTCATTTTTGTCTATTTTTTATCCGGGTAGTGTCTTTCTTAGCCTTGGAAAGTCTCTCCTATTTTTCCCTGCTGGTTCTTAACTACTTTGCCTAATATCTTATCCATATTAAAAGGGAAAATATGGTACTTAAAAAGTAGATCTCTTTAATTCCTCATCTGGGCAGGGAAGATAATGGCTTTAAGCGAATGCTCAAGTCTTTTGTGAAATAATGTAAATCTTCCCCATGACCTCGTTTTTTATCAGTTCCTGCCTTTGATTCTTTAGGTTCCAATGTTTCTATCACCCTTTCTGTGATCGATGTGTGGAATTTCTGCTTGGAACGCTGGTAGACTGGGGACATTTGGTTCCTGCACATATGTACTGGCAGTGCTTAGATAATCTTATCTGCTTTGGAAAGGCAAACAAACAAACAAAAGCAGTTGGGAACACAAATCTCTGTAGCTTTTCTGTGATCAGAGCATGTTCAACCTTCTTCCCATTCCTCACTTTCTGCTGAGGTCTGCTCAGCTACCTGCTGCAGCTCTGGGACTTGAAATCCTGTACTTGTGGTTTAGGTAGCATGGACACCAGGAAAATAATTATGCTATTTTATTAAACATGTGTGTAACTCCCATTGTTACATTACCATTTATTTTGCCTGAGAGCTCCCATCTAGAGGAAGACATTACTTTCCTAAGCCTTGGTAGCAACAAACACATTCCTTCCACCCTGCCTGTTATGTGAACGGGCCGTTTGTTACAGTTCATCCTTATTTGGAGGCCTTTCTAGAAACTATCACTGCAGCCTCCAGCTCTGAGGTCTAGAGTCACACATGGTGTTTCTGAGAAACAAATGCATGAAAGAAATATAAAGCAAAGAAATATACACACATTAAAATTAAATTGCCACTTGGGTTCCTAAGGTCTCATGGATGTTCTAAGCATTTTTTTGAGTTAGGTTCCATTTTATGATTTGAAGACCCAGACAAGTGAGGATATTATACCAAGTGATAAGTCAGTGAAGTATTTTGTATTTGCCTCCAGCTCTGTTTTGCACAAAAGTCTCATCTCTTTCTGCTCTGCTATATTGTGCTGAACACACAGGGATGAAGGCACAAAGAGACATGAATACATGTCAGGTCAATACACATCTAGTTTAGAACAAGAAAGATCCAGGTTTCAAACCCAGGTTTCGCCATCACCATCTGCATCCACTCTGTCAGATTTTATAACCACTCAGAACCTCAGTGCTTTTAGCTATGCAATGGGTCTACTAATGCTATCTGAAAACGCTACCACAGTGGTGAAATGTGAATAGAAGCACTTTTATGGCCTGTCAAGTATTATGAGACAAAGACAAGCCTTTGAGAGACATTTTATTTATCTTAAAACTGAAGACATTACCAGTTGCTATCTGTAGAGTCTCTTTCAGGGCTTAGACTCCACAGTCCTATCTAGACTGTGATCTCTACATTTGATTTCTTTACTACTTAGTGTCTGATTCCCTAAGTGCTTAGTTCATCTTAATACAAATGAAGGTGGCTTGTCATGGCACGTACACACATGTCCTCAGCCCTTCAGACCAAAGTATAGCCAGAAAACAAGGAAATGCTGCTGAGCATTGGCCACTAGCAAATCTGGGGAACGGGAAGTGACCTGAAGCACTAGCCATGCATTCTTCATCTCAGTGCCAGCTAGGAGCAAGGCTGTGAGGCCATGACAATTCCATAGCCATCTGATGTTACACAAGCATATAACAGGTCAGCATGCTGAGCAGCACAATAGCACAGCCAGTAGCACAGTAGCCTCTGGGCCTTCTGTCTGGGTTCAAGTCCTCCGTGACCACTTTCTAATTGTGTGATCTTGGAATAACTTGTGATCAAATTATTCCTGCAAATAATTTCCTGATGTGAGCAATAGGATTAATAGCTTCAACCTCTTACGGTTTTAACAAAGACTAAGTGACATAGCAAGTATAGAATACTTAGAAGAATGTCTCACAAATGCTAGGCATTAGACACATTTCCTGTTTAATTTTCAAAACAATTCTGAAAGGGATGATAAAAAGCAAATGGAGGATCAGAGAGGTAAAATAATTTTTCCTAGATTGTACCTCTTGTATGAGGTACATCTGCATCCCTATTGGTCTGAATTTAAACCTTGGGCATCTTCATTTTATCAAACACTATCTGGGTCCAATTAAATGACCTTGTGGACCCAGCTACATGCCTGAAAAAGTCAATCTACAGTGCGTAGGTGCCCTTCTCCAAAAAAATTCTTATGAGTAGGATGTCAACGCTAGGAAATATAACTGCTAACACCCAGAGATGCTCAAGAAATAATAAATCTTGGGGCAGAGAAAAGCCACAGAAAGTAATGTCCTAACAAATTTTCTAACTATCAGGGAGCAGAATAATATAAACACTTAACAGTTAATGACAATGATTATAAAACCAATGGAGTATTTCATGAGATTTAGTGTAATGCATAAAAAATGTGGGCAATGCTTTCTCCATTTTGCAAAGTGAGCTGAAAATCAAGTTGCACATCATTTTGTACCCAAAGACTTGGGGGGCCTCTGAGAGTATTCATGCTCATCTCTGAGTCACGTTACTATATTGCCCGACATCTGTGAAGAGTCAAGTGCTTTTAGCAGTAGTAAATCATAGAGCAATAACAATTCAACAGTCGGTGTGATGGATGAGGCCTCAGATTAAACGAAAGCTCCACACTGAATTCAAGATCTAAGAGAAAACCTGATGTGGAATGTTAGGTAGAAAGGGAAATGATCTCACACTGACTGAGCATCTCTACCCAGAGTTCTAAGATAGAAAGGGACATGACCTCACACTAACTGAGCATCTCTACCTAGGGTTCCAAGGTAGAAAGGGAAATGACCTCACACTGACTGAGCATCTCTACTCAGGGTTCCAAGATAGAAAGGGAAATGACTTCACACTGACTGAGCAACTCTGCCCAGAGTTCCAAGATAGAAAGGGAAATGACCTCACATTGACTGAGTATCTCTATTCAGGGTTCCAGATGCTGTTGGAGGTACTTTAGATGTTTATCCTATAATCTTCACAGTAACCCTATCAGAGCTAATTCTTTATCTTTGTGGTTAAGAATATTGATATTTGGAGAAGCTAAATAGTAATAGAACTGTTCTTACAAAAAGAGTCCCCACCACTGCTGTCCTTCCTATTTCCATCTTCACTTTTGGATCCTTCTATTCTTCCTTCCTTCTCTGTTTTCTTAATTTTTTTATTCCCCAATTAACCAGTATTTGCTGAACATATATTACATACTGGACACTTGCTCAGTTACTGAAGATTGGATAGAAAGCAGAAACCTCTCTGGATTCTTCCAGTGGAGCGGAACCTTAAGTGGAGGAAATGGATATAAATTTTTCTACACATGAATGTAAAACGACATCTAAGAGAAGTGTCATAAAAGAAGAAAATGTTATTGGAGAGCAACAAAGAATGTGTAATTAAAGAATACTTCCCTACAAAATGATATTTTAACTTCCATATAAAAAGTGAGAACTGTACTAAGAAAATAGATATGAAGGGCCTGATAGATATTGAAGATGATTGAATCCCAATGACTATGTGCAAATGGCCTAGGTGGGTGAGAGTGCAGCGCCACCTATAGCCCAGAGATGGAGTACTGAGGCTAAAGCAGTGAAAGAGGGAGCTGCCCTATCTAGGAGAGCCTACTTCAGTCTTTTTCTTTGGATTTACTTTATTTCATTTTATTTTATTGATACCAGGCTCCAATTTAAGTGAAATGAGAAACTAATAATACATCAGTGTTTTCAAAAGTTGACTATGGCTAAAGAAAAACTAAGAGATTATTTGGGGGAAGGATCAGGAAGAAGAATGCATGGGCAGCTACCAAAAAGAAAAGTATAGGTATAATTATCATGGTCTGAGTGAGAAGAGATATATGGCACAACTAGAGGGCTAGAAGTGGAGGGAAAATTCTTAAATTGTTATCCAGAATTATGTGAACTCTATCATCCTCAGATAGGTAATTTAAAGAACTCCTCTGATTAGTTGAGATAGATAGTACCTGGGATTCTTCCCCAGCATCCACTGAGGTCCTACTTGGGCTTTGAACATGGTACATTGAGGAAAAATACCAGAAAGAAGCATGTGAGAATACAGCAGTGGTCACCAAGGATGATGACATTAAGAAGTAGAGAGTAACCTAAATAGGGTCAAAGTGACTCTGTTCCAGTGTTGGCTGTCATCTTACCTAACTCAGAAAACTATATCAAAAAAATTCACTCCATGTCTCCATTTTCTGTTTTGTAAAACAAAGCACCCCCAACTTTAACTTCTGGGAATATAGACTGGATATACTTTCCTTATTTCGCTCACTAAATACAAATATAATACCTAGATGTTACCTATGGTAAAATAATTAAATAGGAAGCCCTTACTTGAGTTCCTACATGACAACCAGAAGAAGCCTAGAAACCAAGAACATAGAACGCATTTCTTTTAAATGACTAACTTACAGGAAAATGAAATTTAACTTAAATCAATCAGAAACTAACAATTTTACACACCATCTAAGGACTTTCCACCTCAGTAATCCAAATATAGTATAACTCTAACCAATCAGTGTTTTTATTTTCATTTTTTGCTCTACTTCCTAATTTACCTTATAAGACTTTCCTTCAACCCTCTCTGGTGGGTCCCAACCACAAACCATGGATGAATGATACCTGGTTCATGAATTAATGTTTACTCAAATAAATACTTTCACATTCTTAGCATGATTCAGTTTATATTTTTGTTTTTACTTTTTTAAATAAATCATAGCTGCCTACATTAGTGCAATCAAGAGGTACAGTGTGCTGGTTTCATATACAATCTGAAATGTTTTCATCAACTGTTTAACATAGCCTTCATGGCATTTTCTTAGTTATTGTATGAAGACATTTGTATTCTGCATTTAGTAAGTTTTGCCGGTACCCTTCTATGATGCACCATAGGTGTGGCCCCACCAATTACCCTCCTTCTACCCCAATCTCCACCCTCCCTTGCCCCTTTCCCCATATTCTTGTGTTATAGTTGGGTTATAGCCTTCATATGAAACCTATAAATTAGCTTCATAGTAGGGCTGAGAACATTGGATACTTTTTCTTCCATTCTTGAGATACTTTGCTAAGAATAATATGTTCCAGCTCCATCCATGTAAACATGAAAGAGGTAAAGTCTCCATCTTTCTTTAAGACTGCATAGTATTCCATGGTATACGTGTACCACAATTTATTAATCCATTTGTGGGTTGATGGGCACTTGGGCTTCTTCCATGACTGAGTAATTATGAATTGGGCTGTAATACACATTCCAGTACAGATATCTTTATTGTGATATGATTTTTGGTCTTCTGGGTATATACCTAGTAACGGAATTATAGGGTCAAATGGCAGGTCAATTTTTAGATCTCTAAGAACTCTCCAAACATCCTTCCAAAAGGAACGTATTAGTGTGCATTCCCACCAGCAGTGTAGAAGTGTTCCCTTTTTTCCACATCCATGCCAACATCTCTGGTTTTGGGATTTTGTCATGTGAGCTAATCTTACTGGAGTTAGGTGATATCTCAGAGTAGTTTTGATTTGCATTTCTCTGATGATTAAGGATGGTGAGCATTTTTTCATGTGTCTGTAGGCCGTGCACCTGTCTTCTTTAGAGAAGTTTCTCCTCAAGTCCTTTGCCCACCCTGAGATGGGATCACTTGTTCTTTT
>CAUYRH010026380.1:0-30642 GCA_963574655.1 Perodicticus potto
GGTGGGACTGCAAACTAATATAACCTTTTTGGAAGGAAGTATGGAGAACTCTTAAAGAACTCAAGCTAGACCCTCCCATTTGATCCTGCAATCCCATTACTGGGCATCTACCTAGAAGGAAAAAAATCCTTTTATCATAAGAACACTTGCACTAGACTATTTATCACAGCTCAATTTACAATTGCCAAAATGTGGAAACAGCCCACATGCCCACCGACCCAGGAATGGATTAACAAACTGTGGTGTATGTATTCCACAATTTCTAATGTTCGTCCTCATCTTTACAACTCAGTCCAACACATCTTTCAGAGCTAATACACGTGTTCTATTCCTCTTCAGACATTAACATATTGAGAAACTCGACAACACTTCCATTTGCATTTCAAAATGCTGTCTATATCTCTGACTACAGCTTCATGTTCACAGATTAGTGGAAACAGAGCTTCTCTTCTCCCTTCTGAATGACCAGATTAGTCCATATCTACTCTGTGAACTAATAGATACCGATTATATCTGCTCTCTGGCTTCTCTTCCCTCAGGAATTTCTTCATCTAGTATCTAATCTTTTATTTTGGACATTATAGAGTGATAGGAACACCATGACTACTAATAGCCATGATAAATTTCTTTGTTTCATTAACTCTTTTTCTGAATATATTGCTATTACCCTTATTCACTTTCCATTTAGAGCCTAATTTCAAAAGCGATTTGTACACATTCAGTGAAATTATTTGCTTATATCTCATGTATTTATTCCAAGCGGCCCCCTGAAACTAACCTACATTGTTCAACAATGATATATTATTAACAAAATATTTTAGGTTATTTTAGCATTTATAGACACCAACCTTATTGCCCTTCCTAAACTTCTTGAGGCTTTGTGGTTCATTTTCTGTTACATTGGCTATTCATTCTCTCTGATGAACAATCATTAAATAACTTTACAAAACACTTTTCATTTTTATTTCCAAGTGGAGCTTCTGAGAATTTCTGAAAAACCTGAATGATAAAGTAGGGTAAGGAATAAAAATTTCTTATTGGATTTTTTTACCAGAATGATGCTAATATCTTTGACAGGTGCATTTTCATTAGTGATAAGTAGAAAATCATATCTAAGTCAATTGAGGTCATACCTAAGTCAGATGCAAGGTATAGATGTGTAAATGAGAAATAGAACCACAGATAAGGAAGATTTGGGGTCGATGAATATTTTTCTTTATTTTTTTTCACATGTACATGTGTTTATTAGATTTCCACTTTTTGCCTTCACAGAATTAAAAAGGCTTAAAATTTAATAACGACAACAATGTTTCAGATAATGACTAGAAACAAAAACCTCGTAAAGAATAAACGAAGGTAAATACATTCAGAAAAGAAATCAGTCAGTTGCGGCATTGAAATATTTTTTTATTTATATACATTTATTTGTTTTTACAACTTTTATATACACTACTTTTATTTGTTTTATAATTGTAATCTATTAGGAATGTTTAAATCCCTAAGGGAAGAAATTCCAATTCAGAAGGACATAGAAGGTCTTAGATTTCTCTGACTTTTGATCTTAAACACTAACGAAAGGCTGCTTTCTATAATATTATATAATTAATACCTTAGTATCTAAACCACATCACCTACCAAGTTGCAAAACCTGTCATCAGCCCTCATTGACTTTGTAATAACATACAAATTCCTTAGCAGGGAATAAATTATCTTTCATTAGTGAGCCCTGTGCTGGTACTCCAGACCCACAGTTTAGAATCTATTTGCAGTTCCTTGCGTTCTTCATCTTCAGAAATCTTGATATAAGCTGTTCATTCTTCCTGAAAGTTTTTTTCTTCTCTTTACCAGAGAAAAGATTGTGTAGCACTCAAAATATATAACAAACATTTGTTGTGAGTATATGAAGCACCATAAAAAAGTATTATTGACAGAACGAAGAAAAAGCTAGGAAAACATAGATATATAGAAATACGCCCTTATGTTCCTAATATTCTATTGAAGACTACATTCATATTACAAAAAATAATTACAAAATAAATAAGTAAATGCAGCAAGAGCTACTTTAATGGTGGACTATTACAAAACATCATGAAAGTGTGTAGCAAAACCCCTAAGCCCTTTTAGAATGAATGACTGAAAAGGCATTTAGGAAGAAATGATATTTAATATGAGACTTGATGACTGAATAACAAAATCAAAGTAGGGAAAATTTAAGAAAAGCATTTTACTATAGACATTAATGATTAAACTGGAACTTGAAGCATGAGAGACATAGACAGAAAGCCAAAAGTAGTTGGGAAGAAATTTGGTATGGACAAAGACTGGCTGGAGCTTAGACTAGAGAAAAAAGTCAGGCCATGTTTATGCCGAGGCTTGTAGGCTCTGATACAAAAGAAAATAAAAATAAGTTGTTCTTTCAGATCAGAGGAAATATGTTTTTAAGCAAAAATGTGCTATTATCAGATACAAATGTTGAAAACAATATTTGAGGTGTTGCTTAGAGACTAGACAGACTGCACAGATGCCAGACTGAGTGTAGGGGAACGATTAGGTAATGCGGAAGTCACTGGGGGGTTATTAGTTTATTAGTTACGTCAGGTGAGAATGAGAATGCGATGAACTAGAATGTTGGGAGTAGAGATGGAAAGAAGGCGCTGAATGAGGAATTTTAAAAGAACTTATAATTTATTCAGTAGATAAAAGAGATAAAATAAAACATTTATTTTTATATAAACAAAAATAATTTATTTTTTTCATCAGATAAAAGAGAGGAAAGAAAACGTTTTCTTTAGCAAGTGTACTGGGACCATCTTGTCTAGATTAGCGCTCCAGACCTGAATTCTGAACTTACTTCGGTCTTAGAGTTGATAGAATATCATTGTCATTATTTGTGCATCTTTCTTTTCCTGAAACCATAAGCTATTGAGAGGAAAAATATACCTTTCTCTTATCTCTGTTTTCCCCATCAGCTATAGTGCTTAAACTATTTTAGCCTTTAGATAACAAGAGTATGGCTTATTGGAAAAGACAGTACATTTATAATCAATAAATCTTGGTGTGATATTGACCAGTTAAGAGTTATTGGATGAGCTAAAAGGTTTGCTTAACGTTTGCGTTAACACTGTCTTTTCTTGTACTTCCACACACATACACAAGTCCTCTTTCATTACTTGGCCTGTGTTACTCCTATGGCTACATTCCACAGAGAGATGCTAGCATCTCCCAGCCATGAATAGAAGAATCAATTTCCACAAATGATACGGAGCCAGAGGGGTAAATTCAAAGATCTGGAAAGCAGCCAATTCTCTAGGTTTGAAGAATGCTTCTTGCATTCAAAATCTGCTGTCCTGGGGCATGTGGAGATGTGGAAACAGCAGGCCTCTGAGGCCTCTGCAGACTGAGGGACTGTGCTGAGCCCACCACAGGCAGGATAGCTGGAAGGTGCCCTTTAAAAACACCCCGATGTACTTCAAACCATAAGGTAAAGCTGCGGATGTGGGGAAATAGAAACAGCAGTCGAGATACCTGTTGTGCCCACTGTGAAACCCAGTGACTTCTGCATTATCTAAAAGGCCGAGAATGAACAGTACTCAGCTACAAAAAAAGTAGTTAATATTTATTGAAAAAGCATAATGTGTTAGTGAGTTTAGTTTTGATTTCTACTTTATTTCTTGTGTTTTAAAATACATCACTCATCAAATCTGTAGACTGTCTCTTCAAGGACCAATTAAAGGTCCTCTATATATTCACTATAGGGAAAAAGAAAAGACAGTTATCAATCTATCAAATGCAATTATGCAGCATCGTATGATAAGAAGTAAACACCATTGCAAATATGGCAGAGGGGTTCCATACATAAGCCATATGGCAAGCACATTAGAACGTGATGTCACTATGAATGACTACACGTGATAGATACAGGAAAATACTCCTATCCATTTCTGAAGGTTGTTTATTTTAGTTGCTATTGTTTTCCTTTTGTTTTGTTTCTTTCCACAAACTAATTAGCTCTCCCATCAGCAAAATCTGAGTTTGTGCCTTGGAGTAATGATGAAAGGGAATTTCAAACTTTTTAACATAACGCTTTAGTTTATATTGTTGTAAAAGCTAAGTAACTACAGCTGAGTTAGTTTCAAGGTCGACTTGATAATGCTGAGTGAGGGTATTCATGGCACTTCTTGCAGTAGAGAATTTGTGGTTATGTTTCTACAAGGAACTTATATCAGACCCTCAGCCAAGAAGAGGAATAAATCTTTGTATAGACACATATGTCTTTATGGGTTTGAGTAGATTGTCATAGATTTGTACACTGTCATATATATAGTTCATTCATTTTTTATTATTTTTCTTTTTGGAATATATCATATGTGTAATTTGTATATCTATTTGCATGTTTATGGAAACATGGATAGTTTATAGTTTTGAAAAAAAAATTTTATGAGTACAACCGGTAACAATATTTTTTTAAATTAAGGTTTAGCTTCTATATTATAAAATTCGGATACAATTTATCACTTTTGAAAGGCAGAATTAATGATGGAGAAATGGAGTATTCTAAAAAAATTCATGCTAAAGAAAAACACAATTGCCTTATAATCAAAATAATACTGTGATAAACAAAATTAAATTCAAAATAGCTTCACTTATCAGCAGATATGGATTATCATAATATTCTCTTTAGCCTCAAACTAATACATACATTGTAATTTCATAGACATTTTCAAGAGTCCAAATAAATGATTAGAACTGAACATCAACTTTTTATTTATGTTTTCACTGCATTTCAAATTTTTCAATAGTTTGGCTACAAATGACTTGAAAGAGACCCTTTGAGGGTATAATATAATCAGTGTAGTGAAGCCATGTTTTGCTGTAGTTTTTTCAAATTTTTTTCTGGAATAAATTTAATGCTTGGGGAGTCTCTCTGTCTCTTGCTCTGTCTCTCTCTCTCACATACACAAAGACACGTGTGGTACATGTACATATAAAATTTCTATTGTGTGAAGTGAAGCTAAATAAAGTTTAGCATATGTTCCAAATAGCATGAAATATACAATCTTCATACAAAATGGTGTGTATACTCACTCAGACATTACATACTTAATGCATAACTATAGTTATTTCAAACCCCAAATTAAATATATATCCATATATCTGTATACATTAATGTAAAATATTATTTCATAAACTTATATCCTAAATTTTTAATTCTATGATTTTAATTTTAATGATCTAAATATTTTTAATTTATTAAATTCAATACATAGCTTGGCAGTATTTGCAGTCAGAATCTTTGTTTAGAAAGTGTCTACTTTCTGTAATTCTTATTTTATTATCAAAATTTCAAATCTAATATGCTTCTAATGCCAACTAAAGTTCAACATAAAATATGTATCCCTTTTTAAGTTTTCAGTTTAAATGTAGGAGGAAGACTGAAAAACTGTCATTTCTTCTTTAAGAGTTATCAGTGACCCTGGATTTTTTTAATTTTAAAATTATATATGGTTTATTTATATATACAGAAAGACATCAAACAAAGCAAAATGTAGATGGTGTTTCTTTTGAGAAGAGTAGCAGCAGTGTTATACTTTTGACAGCTTGGTAATTTCCTTTCGGGTGACCCTGAATTGATAATGATATCTTATGTTTAAGGAGGATCATCAATCTTGGAGCATCTCAGTGACAATCTCAGTGTCAATTTCTTTATCACAGTGGATATATATCTAAAGTGCTAGGATTTATGCTGAATTAAGATACACTGGTGAGTTACAAAAATAACCACTAGCACAAAGAAAAGTCATTGTTTCTATAAAGAAATAAAAAGCATTCATCTCAATCCATGTAAGAAAATGACAGAAAGTAGTGGAAAAATATGGAACCAAGTGAAGATTCATTTCATTTTAAATCATGGAAAGTCAGAATATTTGTTACTCTATAGCCTATTCCAGCAGCAAGTTTTTTTAACCTACCTGCAAGTAAAACATTTCTTAAAAATCAATTCATAATTTCTGTCACTGTAATTAACAGCATTTTTACCAATATGTTAACTTTTAAATTGTGTATTGCTAAATCTTTTTTTTTCTTTGAGACAGAGTCTCAGTATGTCACCCTCAGCAGAGTGCTCTGGCATCACAGCTCACAGCAACCTCAAACTCTTGGGCTCAAGTGATCCATTTGCCTCATCCTCCCAAGTAACTGAGACTACAGGAGCCTGCCTCAATGCCTGACTATTTTTACAGACGGAGTCTCTCTGTTGCTCAAGCTGGTCTCAAACCCGTGAGCTCAGGCAATCCACTGGCCTCTGCCTCCCAGAGTGCTAGGATTACAGGCATGAACCACTGCACCCCGTCCTGTATTGCTAAATCTTAATGATAACACAAAAGAAAAATTTTGTAGATTGTGATTTACATAGCTTAAAAGTACTATCCATTATAAATTTATCATTAAATATTTCCATAGGTTTGAATGTCAGGTTTAAAGAATATGATCTTTGACAAGAATTCAGATTATATTGTATAATGGTATTTCTAAAAAGTCAACCTCCATGATTAATTGAAATATGTTTTTAATATCTCAGAAGAGCTATTTTCTATTTTGCTTTAGGATAGCATAGGGTATTGGAAGAGAAATTGCTTTAGATTCAGCAAAGAAGGGATCGATGTACAGTTCTAATATTTTATGAGTGATGATTTTGAGGAAAATCACTTACCTTATCTTAGTCTTAATTTCATCATGATGGATACTGCAAATACATGTTTTAAGGGCTGTTGTGATGATTAGAAAAAGATTTGCAATCACAACATTTGATAGAATGTAAATGCTCAATTAGATGAAGTTTTTATTATACTGACTTTCTTTATTTTGGAGGATCTCTGGCAGAAGATATTTTTCAGTAACTTTCAGAATGGCTTGAGCTCACAAGAATGAGTCTAATACTTTATGAATATTTTAACAAAATGAGTTCCTTCCTTTGCTTAACAGTGTTCCAAGTCCAGTTGTTCCACCAGACTTTATCTGGAATACTATTTACAACATAAAATATCTTCCCATACGTAGCCACTTTTGTCAAGTACTTTAATTGTAGGTATATATTTATATCTAACATTTTAGGCCTGTTCTTTTCCATAAATATTAAAGCATGTTCATATTATTTTTAAAATCTCACAGCTTTAAATTTATATTCATAAAAGTCCAGATAGATGCACACAAATGCACATATATCATACAAACCCCTCTGCAAGTGGACATGTGGAGACTTACAGGAAGAGTCATATCTTGATGTGCTTGCATTGCTAGGAATAATGATTTAATAAGCTTAAGACCAATTTTCAATTGTTTATTATAAGTAGGTTAGGAATTGAATTAAGAAATTGACTGAAAATGATGGGCAAAAGGGAACAGAGACAGGAGAGAAGTACATCAGAGAAACACAAAATCTGTTGCAAAGTGCGGCAGTCTGAAGCCTGGCGTTTTCAAGCAGACTGTTTTGCCAGAGCTTCACGCCTCCCTCAGTGTGAGTCTGCTCAGAGGGGGGTCACTGAGCGCTGAAAGACAAGGCTCATCGTGGACGGGGCCTCCCTCTAAGGGAGAGTTAGTGCATTTTTGGAGTTAGCAAGGGAATGCTGAACTCAGTGGGAGATAGGGCGGATGTCTAAACTTTGTTGAGAGAGAAAAAGTCTCTCAAGAAGATAAGGAGGAAAATATCTCCTTTCTTCTGTCATCTCTGTACAGGCAGAAATGCCAGCTCATCTTCACACAAAGCTTCTGGGGTTTAATCGCCACTTCTGAGATTTGTGTGCATGGTGTAATGGGGGTCTGCTTTGACATCCTGCTCCTGGACTGTGTTCTCTGTCCCATGTTCTGTGTTAAGATCACAAATAACTTAGAGTAATAATAGTAAAAGGTAAGTGAGTTTAATTAACACAGTTACTTAAAGAAATAGCTTGGTTTGAAAATGCAAGCCCAGCAAGAACAATGACATAAGGGTTTAGCTTTCCCCAAGGATTAAAACAGTGATGTGTATAATAAAAACGGAGTTAGCCTGGAGCTGGGGTCTTCCATGGCTCCTCATGCTTAGGATTAGAGTCCCCCACTAGCTTTCTAAAATGTTCTTCTTGTGTCTCGATTCTTTATTTTTTACCTCATACCCCACCAGTCACTGGGAAAGAACTTGCAGAATGGTCTCTAATACCCTTCAGTATTTCTGAATTGTGACACTTTAGTAGCAATATCATCTCTATAAATTTGAATTAATTGTATAAGTTGAAACAGACCATTACAGTAACATTAAGACAATTGATGAAATATACTCAATTTATTAGGCATTATAAGTCATCTAATCTATTTATAGTGCTGGTGTTATAGTCCCATAGGCAGTAGTATCTGTTCTTGATCAAAAATAGTTTTTGGTTCACACAGCCTTTCATTTCTTGTTAACAAATGTAATTTTATCATTACCCTTTTCTTTCTTCTTCATTTTTTTTTAGAGACAGAGTTGTTGCCCTTGGTAGAGTGCTGTGCTGTCACAGCTCACAGCAACCTCCAGCTCTTGGGCTTAGGCAATTCTCTTGCCTCAGCCTCCCGAGCAGCTGGGACCACAGGCTCCCACCACAACGCCCGGTATTTTTTTGTTGCAATTTGGCCAGGGCCGGATTTGAACCTGCCACCCTAGGTATATGGGGTTGGTGCCCTACTCACTGAGCCACAGGCACCCTCATTACCCTTTTCAAATGAGCTCTTTCAAATTAGCAGTAACCACCCAATATTGTTATTCTGTTAGAATTTATCACTTCTCAAATATGTGAAAGGGTTATCTACCATTCTTTGACACAACTGCAAGAGAAATCCTTACAAGTTGGGACGCCATCTTCCCTCATGTTATATTTGTGTTATTTCGACTTTCAGAGTAGTGTCTTCTTCTTCTGATAGGAATCCATAAATCCAAAATCTTCATCTTGCCATCTGTTTTCTTAAGTGGCTACATGATTGTAATTACTTTAAGACTACCAAGTGGCAGACATCAAGACAATTAGATGTCCAAGACAGTTATCTTAGAAGGAAACCAGGGAACAGTGGAGCTTCATTTTACAACACTGGCCTGACACCCACAGAAGGAAGGAAGAAAAGAAGGAAGATCGAGGAGGAAGATTCTCGGGGTTAGCACATTTCCACTAAAGTGTTGGCCAAACCAAGACGGAGTCCGTGGCCACAGTCTGTGGTTGGAAAACACTGTGTCTCTCTGTAACGAGTCTGCCATGTATCATACTTCGCTCAGGCACCGACTCAGAGAAGCCTGGAAAATCATGATCTCGGTGGGGAGTCCTGGTCAGTCCAAGGTGCTGCAGGGGAGTTTTCTCTAAGTGCAGGTCCACTCCACAGCAGAGGTGAGAGTTCCATTTACACGGATGTCAATATGTGATTTCATATTTTTTGTTTAAGTTGATGGACTGTCCATGTGTCCCTGTTTGACGGTTTCAAATGACCTGCACATTGTGACTGAGGCAGAGTTTTGCAAGGAGTCTTAGCAGGAGGAGATTAAAAATAAGCAAGGAGAAAAGCTTAGATCCAGATATGATCCCAGACTTATTTCTCTTGTGTAACAATATTTCTTAAAATCAACTTTGCCTATACATGGAAGACATTCACTTCTTTAAAATGTAACTCAAAGGAACAATTTATCACCCTGAAATATTTTTTTATAAGAATTGGGAAAGGAGACACAGTAAGAAAGAAAAAAAACATTAAATTCAATCTTATTGCATAAAAAATAAATAAATACTTTTTTATGCCTTAGGAGTTATAGAGTCTTAGTCTTTCCCACTTTACCTTTACTTGCCTGACTTCACTTTTCCAGTGTCTCCAAGTTATTTTAATTCCCTCTGCTTTTTTTTCCCTTTGACTTGTTTTCCTCTGCAAACCTCCATTTCTATTTTTTATACCTCTCGAGTATTAGCAAGAAAAGTGCAATATATTAATCCTGGAAAATAAAAATATAAGATTTAGGTACGTAGAAATTTTTCCTGGTGTTCATAATACCTAGATCCCATCTCTACAACAAAAATGAAAATTAAAAAAATAGGTATGGTGGTTCATATCTGCCATCGCAGCTACTTCGCCAGGGTTAGTTAAGACAGGAGGATTGTTTGAAGCCAGGAGTTTGAGACTAGCCTGAGAAAGAGGGAGACTCTGTCTCTACAAAAAAATAAAAATATTAGCCAAGTGTGGTGTTGGCATCTCCAGTCTCAGCTTCTCAGGAGGATCCCTTGAGCCCAGGTGTCTGAGGTTACAGTCAGAGCTACAACACCACCACTGTGCTCCAGTACATGCAACAGAGCAACAGAGAAAGACCCTATCCAAAGGAAAAAAAAAAGGAAAGAGGAAGAGAATTTGCTCCCATATTGATAAAATGCCAAAATGTGACTGATGAGGATTGGGGATTGTTGCTATGTTCACATACTTAGTGTAAAAGTGTTTATAGAATTGTTAGGTATTCAGTCTTCTGAGATTAGTTTTTATATCCTGTGAGGGGAAAAAAAAAAGACAAAAAGAAAAAATTCCTGGCATCAGAGGTTGCTTAATTCAAATATTTTTCTGATTATCATTTTGAAATGTGAAAATCATTTTGGTGGGGAAAATAAATTTTGCTTTGAGAAAAAAAAATTTTGCATCTGGACACTGTCTGAGATTAGGGGAAACATGTTACCACATTCAAAATTCTTACATGTATAAAATTAGATTTCAATTGAGGCTGAGATAGTAATTCTCCATGGAGAACAGAGAGCTTTAGCGTATAGATTCTAAAATGAACTCTTTCTTTACTGCAAAATTATAGTCAACTTCATTGGTAGGAATAAGAAGCTAGAATATTAGCTTAGCTGCTTGGTTATACTGCACAGAGGTGGTAGCTCAGACTACAGAATCAGAAAAGGTCAGAGGCGGTGCCTGTGGCTCAAGGAGTAGGGCTCAATATACTGAAGGTGGCGGGTTCAAACCTGGCCAAAAAGCTGCAGAAAAGATCAGAGTTAACAGCTACATTATTATTGGGCTTTCCCAAATGTAAGCTTATTTTGAGGCTAATATGTGTGTCCAGCTGGTGGATTTAGCCTAGAGGTGCACCTAAGAATAGGGCTAAATCCAAGGTTTACCTGAGACCTGAGATGCAAAAGATGGTATGGAGAACACCAGGGAATCCTTTCAGGTTAGTTGGGAGATCAGTCTAACGGAAAGCAGGGAAATTGGTGGGTCAGGCTTGGTAATCAAATCTAAATCTTTTCTTTGTAAAATTATTATTGTTATTATGGCTATATAATAGTTGTATATATTTATAAGCTACATATGATCTTTCAACAGGAATACAATGTGAATTAATCAAATCAGGGTAAATGGGGTATTCATCATCTCAGGCATTTATTATTTCTTTGTAGTAAGAATATTCCAGGGGTCGTGTACAGTGGCTCACATCTGTAATCCCAACAATGTGGGAGGCTGAGGCGGGCAGATCACCTGAGCTCACAGGTTCATGACCATCCTGAGCCAGAGTGAGACTTTGTCTCTAAAAAATAGCCTGGCATTATGGTGGGCACCTGTAGTCCCAACTACTTGGGAGGCTGAGGCAAAAGAATCACTTGAGCCCAGGAGTTTGAGGTTGCTGCGAGCTGTGATGCAATAGCACTCTACCAATGGTGACAAAGTGAGACTCTGTCTCAAAAAAAATAATATTTTAATTCTATTCCTTTAGTTATTGGTGATTATAGCCACTTTGCTGCACTATCAACTATTGTTCATTCTACCTAACAATCTAAGTATAGTTTTGTACCAAAAATGGATACATCCCCACCTTATCTCTTAGCCAAAGTACCCTTCCCAGCCTCTGGTAACCACCGCTCTACTCTCTGACTGCAGTGAGATTAATAGTTTTTAGTATCTGGCTCACACATAAGGGGGAACATGCATTTGTCTTTCTGTGCTATGCATATTTCACTTAACAACGTTCTCCATTTCCATTCATGTTGTTGAAAATTATAGGATTTCATTTATTTATGGCTATGAAATATGGCATCTCAATCCTTGAGGCACAAAGAAAGGCTGAACCCAAAGTTTACATTACTTTTATTATGATTCAGAGAGTTGGCTGATGGGTTACTGGAAAGTGGCCCGGCGTTGGGGGTGATTGCATCAGGAAATTTGTCTCTTAGCTGAAAACCTCCCTTCCTTGTTTGGGACAGCAGCTGTGGCTGTGCTGATTGTCTTAGGTATTTCTCTCCTGAGGACGAATTTCCCGTGATGCTTCATCTGTTTGATCCCACCTCTCCCACCCTCAGCCTCCAGAGTAACACACTTGTGAGGCTGTCAGAGCTGCCGCAGGAGTGCAGACTTACCCTCAACTGCAAAGTAGAGGCTTTTTTTCCATTTTAACTACAGTCCATTTAAGAGCCCTAAATAGATTTCTTCTGGAATCTCTTCTACTTTCCATGCCAATCAGCTCTTTCAGATGGAGCAAGACACATCACTGATTCCCTCTATTCTTGTCTGATTTAGTAAAAATTATCATAACAAAATTAACATAAAAATTAACATAACCAAAATATAACTCCTGATTTTTTTTCCCATCAAATCTATTTTTTTCCCTAATCTTTCTTTTTGCTGGAAATGGCATCATCATGTGCTCAGTTGATTAAGCCCCCATTTTCTAACCACACATATATTACCATCAGAAAGTTCTGTGGCTTGACCATCAAAATAAATTTTAAAATGTTTACTCCACCACTACCATCCTCTTTCTACCATCATCCCTCACTTGTTCTACAGAAGTAGCAGCCTACCTAATTTTTATACTCTGATCTTTCCCTCTTTCAATCTGTTCTCTAAATAGCAGCTGGCTATCTGTTTAAAATGCTAATCAGAGCAGATCCTTTCTTAATTAAATACCTGTAATAGTCTCCCACTATGCTTAGTATTCTAAACCCTTTCTATGTTTAATGTTAGCCAGCCCGACATGCCTCTGTTTAAGAATCTGACCTCTGTTCTACTTTCTTCTTTACTAAACTTCTGTCTCTCTCATCTTTCAACTGCTCTTATCCAATTTCCATGTGATTGATTATTTGAGAGTCCCTCTTATTCACTTTGCCCGAATATGTTGCCCCAGATGGTATAGAAGTCACATCTTGGAAGGCTCATTCCCCTGCGAAGGCAGCCTTCTTCCTGTATGGCAGTCGGAAAGAACTTCCTAGACGATTTCATCTACAGTAAGTTCCTACGAACTCAGTTATGGCCTATTTCTTTTTTATACTTGTTTTATTTCTGATATTTAATTCAGCATTATCAGAATTGCTGCCAAATTCATTTCTCCCTTAGTTTATCCTCATCTGATCAAGCTGAGATGAAGCCTCTGAGATTATATATTTGGTAAATTGGTAATTTTAATTGTTTGTATCATTTAGTGTCTTGGGAGACAGAGGCACATTCAATATGGCCAACATGAAGAGAGTTTGGGTTTCAGCAAAGCAACAGTGGACAGTGAATGTGCTGGGAAGAGCACACTTTTTTTTTTTTTTTTGCATTTGAACTTTTTATTGCTCCATAGAATCCATACTCTAGTGGGACAGTTTTTAAAAAGAAAGTAGTCAACTTGATCAAGGTCACAAAACAAAACCAAATGGAAAATTCTAACCCTAACTTTCCGGCATCCCAAGAAGTAACAGCTCACGTGAAATACGTTTTATGCAGAACATGATTAAAGGGATTGCTCAGGAACTGTAGTTTCCTCTGTCGTGGATGAAAACTTTCTGGGCAGTTTGAAAAAGATTGAATGCCAAGGATAGTTAGGTGTTGTTGAAGCTGGCTCAGGAGGACTCCCAGAGCCAAGCAAATCGGTAAATTGCTCCATCCTGAGTGTGAAGGAAGTAGAAACGAGTAGAAATGGTTATCCTAATTAGAAAAGGTGGAAATCCTGGAAGAAAAACAGGAGACAGCACAGGGCTTCAGGTCTGTAACTCAGACAGATCAAGGAGTTAGGAGGCCGACGAACCCTTCAGCTTTCCTTCCTTCTTCCCTTTTATTCTCAGAATGCAACTTAAATCTATATTGTTTGTTGGATACAGTGGAAACATCTTTCACTACTAACCTATCTGAATTTTTCTTATTAGAACAGTAAATTCTAATTTCTTATTAGAACAGTAAATTATAACAGTTTCTACCAGAATATGAAATATCTCCATACTGCCAAATAAAATGGTGGCCCTCCATTCTCATGCTCAACCTCTCAGCAACATTTGTTACAGGACAAGAGGTCAATCACTGAGACCTGGTAGAAATGCACTGTAACAGTCTGGTCAAGAGTTGATAGTTTAGGCCGGGTGCTGTGGCTCACGTCTGTAATCCCAGCACTTGGAAAGCTGAGGCAGGTGGATTGACTGAGCTCACAGTCAGCCTGAGCCAGAGTGAGAACCCGTCTCTAAAAATAGCCAGGCCTCAGCGGGCACCTGCAGTCCCAGCTACTTGGGAGGCTGAGGAAGGAGAATCACTTGAGCTCAGGAGTTTGAGGTTGCTGTGAGCTGTGATGCCACTCACTCTTCCAAAGGCAACAAGTGAGACTCTGTCTCCAAACAAAAAGAGTTGATAGTTTAGAGTATTAGCAAATTTTACTAGAAATAAAAACAAAATAATCAAAATAATGGCTAGAAAATGACTACCAGTGGGCAGTAGCAGATGCGATGAGCACCTTGATATGTGATTCTAAATGCTTCACATGTATTAACTAATTTAATCTAACTACAGCTAAATGAAGTAAGGACTATCAATATTTCCTTTTATTTTCCAGTTTATTTTCGGAAGAAACTCAGATGGCACAGATAAATTAATGAACTCCATCAATAGTACCAGTGGCTTTAATATTCCACTGCCAGCATTCATCATTAGCTCCTAGAGTGCATTGCAATGTTGGAGGTGTCATATAAAAGAATTACTATGTCCACTCATTATTTAAGAAACATTTTTAAAGAAGGTCCAAATATAAGTACCTACTAAAAGTGGTATCATATGGTCATTACTTTTCTTTCTGGAAAATAATATTTAATGGTATGCTAAATATCAATTATAAGAAAAAAGTTTTCATTTTAAAATATTCTAATAAATTCTCTCTTTAATTTTGCCTGGGGCATTTGCATATTTCATTCACTTCAGAATAAACATTTAATTTGTTCTCTATTTAGACATAGGACTTCATTGCCAAAACTTATAGACATTAAGCCAAAACTGCACATATCCAATTTTCTACTTTATATTAAAACTGGTATAATTAATAGTCATTCCACATTCAGCTTACCAAGCAAAATACATTGATTTCCCCTCATCCTGAACATGTTTTTTTCACTCATTTCACTCATTTTTTCATTAATGGATGAGTCACATTCTGCTTAAACCAGAATTTCAGGATTCATTTGTAAGTACATTAATGAGGCTGAGAAACCACAGGGACAAAAGAAATGGGAATTTGTTAAAAATTATGCTATATTAGCAGTAAAGACCAGATTCAAATATGATAGATTACATTTTGGAGAATGTTGTTACCTACAGATTTATATATCACTGAGGAACTCAAATGTCACAATATTAAGACACACACACGTATATATATATATACACACACACATATATATATGTATCTGTATCTATCTGTGTATTTGTTCACATAGAGATTTCTCTTCAATAGTCTTTAAAGGATTCATTTATGTTATATGAACAGTAACGTTAATATACAATTAACTATTATTATTTTAATTTTATTGTCATTGTCATTATTACACTTATTAGATCGAACTTCTAATTACTACAAACTCATCAGTATCACAATCTGTATAGTTTAAGATCTCGATCTTAAGCTTCTACCTCTCTCTCTCTCTATATATATATATATATATATATATATATTTCTTAACATTGTGATGTTTGTCAGTCATTGTGTTATAAGTAGTATTTAAAGTTGTAGCAACTATTCAATTACTCACGGATGGAGTGAAGAGAGCAAATTAGGGGCGAGGACCAAAGAATTCAGAGTTAATAAGACGAAAAACAAAGGAGTTCAAGTGTCTAACAAGGAGATATGGAAATCTAGAAAATGTGGATTTTGTAAGTATTTAATAGCTTAGTGTGCCTTTGTCAGTATCTCTTCATTCTGATACAATTATACAAATAAATGAATGTTTATATTCATGCCACGTTAAAATTACTAGGAAAATGCACTGCATATCTGTTTCCTGGTAATCTCTTACTCAGATGAACTTGACGGACACCGGGTGGCAATCTATCTATGTGAGGAATAACACGGGGCAGGGAACCTTCCTGAAGCCTTGGCCTGTATGATTTCACTGACCTCTAACTCTTGATAGAGAACAGAGAGGACACAGATGGAGAAGACTTTTGAGTTTATCTCATCTTCAAAAACACAGGAAAATTAGTTAATTTGAGATTTTTTGTCCATTTTATGCATTAATATTTGCTGAAGATATGATGGCTTCTGAAAAGGTGAAAAGTTTAGGCGTTAAAGGAGAAAGCAAAGGATTAAAAGGCATATAAATCCTTACAAATGAAATAAAGTAACCGTGTGTCATTAGAAAATGTTAATTCAAATCCTGAAGAAATGTTGCATGACAACCTTCTGCTTTGTGTGCAACATTTAGGTAAGATTTCAGTCTATTTTCCTAAAAGAATTTCAGTGCCTCTTGTTTCTTACTTTTCTAAAGTATATGATTATACAAGTATAGTTCAAGTCTCTTTAAAATGAACATGTTCAGGACATTCTCTGCAAGTTATCACATTCAAATTAGGTGACCAATATTTCACTGGATAATTCCACATATTACCAAATATGATATTTTACAGATATGGTTTTGAAGCATGTCTGTTTCACCTTGGTCATTAAAGCACTGTCTTTACTGAACACTTAGACAAGAATAAGCTGGGCCTTCTTTTACTGTATCACTGATTCTACTCATGAGGATTTGTCCCTCACGAGCCTTTCACTCCCCAAAGGCACCCCTCCTGAGTTTCTCACTCAGTGAGTAGATGTCAACATCTGAATCTTGAGGGACACTAACATTCAGAGCACAGCACATGTGGAGAAGTTCATGCTTGACCTAAGCCAAGGTCCAGAGAAGATTTGGTCCAAGACATGTCAGAATCCCTTAGAGGCTGATAATCTTTACGCTTTAGGATCTATCTAGGTAAACATTTCAGACTTTTTTGGAATTGGATTTGGAATCTCTAGTTTTAACAAATTCATCAAATGGCCTTTACAAATATTATTGTTTGAGAACCATGAGCTTAGAATACTATTAGATGCTCTTTTCTCATTTGAATGTTTGTGTGTGTAATTTCACCTTAATTTCTCCTAGCAGAGAAATTGTCTCCCTCTTTCATTTTCCTATACTATCTCTTTCATACGTGTCATGCAATTTTAGTTCTTAATCTCACATAACAGATTATTCTAAAACAGAGCAGTTCAAACCAACCATTTTCATTTTCCACACTACTGTGGGTCAAGAATATTTGAAAAGCTTGGATAAATCATTTCTACTTGGGTGGGCTTTATGCAGTTATGATAAAATGTTGGCTGCCTCAGTCATTGAAGGCATAATGATCTTACTTATCTGAAATGGTTTATTCCCACACGTTCGTGAGGGCTGAGAGTTCAGCTAAGTAATGTTCACAAGAGCATCAACCTATGGCTTCTGCCAACCTGCATTTTAGATTTGTAACTAGTGATCCTGCTGTCTAACAGGCTTTCCTTGTAGAGAATTAGTTCTGCTAGTGTTGCAACTCTTTCCTGTGTCCCCTGGACCTTTGGTACAAGGTAGGTAAAATGATCAGGTAGACAAAAATCCCACAAAATTTGGCGCTATTCTAACTGTGTCTCCTGGAGGAAATCTGTGCTTCCTTTTTTATTACCCAGAATGATTAGAACTAAAAAGCCCAAAGTTATAAGACTAGAAAGCCCAAATATTCCAAGTAGGACTCTAGGACAGATGGCACAGCGGAGGTCTCTTACATGAAGTGTTCAAAGATATCTATATCCCACCTCTTCCCTCTCAAGATCCAAACTTTAGCCATAGAGACTTTCCATCCCTCAGAACTCTGCCTTATTTGAGGGTATATCCACCCCAATAACACCCAGGGCTTCAGCTCTGGTCTTATCCAAGAGGCTCTCCAGCTCTCACACTTGGGTTAATTAATAGATTACTTCTTGTATCAATGTTACTAAACAACAGCCACCCAATTTCATGGTCTGTTTGCTTTCTATTTCCCTTTGCTTCAAATGCTGGCAACAGTGTATCAGAATGTGCTTCCCATTCCCCTTTTCCTCATTATCATGTACCAGAGCTAGAAATCTTAACTGTCTCATTGGTATAACTTTCAAGACTACTGATACTCTGGTCTACCAATGATGGGGTCTCCATTTGTCACCAGAGTTTGAGACAGTGGTTCTTGGAGAGAGGAATTTGTTAAGGAAATTCTCTTAAAAGAAGAGGATTAGGATAAACACAGCAGTAAGAGGAACAGAGCCAAGGAAATAAATGGTCTTGGCTGAAGGCTAGTTCAGCCTGGTCGCACGAGAAGCTCTGTGGCCGAAACTGCCCAATGGAGTTAACTTCAGTTTAAATCAAGAGACCTCAACATCATTAACATCCCCTCAGCTCAGCACGTCATTGGCTCTGTGGTCCCAGAAAAGGGGTAATCATGAATGCCTTGGTTTACAGCCTCCATGTGAGTGGCTGCATCAATTCCCACTAATAAACGGGAACTAACAGATTGGTACACACAACCTCGAAGGGAGAAACTGAGAAGGGAGAAGAGCAGGAGCATGGCTTTGAGATAAAAAATTTTATGTGTTGGGAACAATGAACACTATCTGATGATGGGAACTCCAAAAGCCCCCACTTGAGAATTATATATGTACAAGACTTTCATGTAAGAAGAACATTTGTACTCCTTTAATTAATAATTTGAAATGAACATAAAAAATGGATATACCATTACAAAATGTGAGCAAAACAAACAAACAAACAAACAAACTATGTTGAAAGAGTGATATGGATAGTTGAAATTGCTGTATATACTGCAGCCTCCACTTATTCTTTTATAGAAAATGGGACGATACTTGCTTCTACCTCCTCAGTTCTGGCAATGATTAATTACATGATTTAAGCTCTACCAAAAAAAAAAAAAAAGCTTTCTTTTAAAGTATTCTAAGTATTCTGAAACCTGAATTACTGCAAATGAGGTTTACATTAATAGAAGCAACAACAGTAGTGGGTTAATTTCTGTAGAAATTCCTGCAGCAGGTGGACTTTACTGGAAGGTCCTTTCAGCAGAACCCAAAGTTACCTTGGTTATTTACTGGTTGTAAGCCTGGTTCTTCCTGCAGGTTCCAACTTCTGAATAATGCTGGAAAGGTGAATTTATCACATCCACTTTTAATTCTCTAATTCTACAGATAACAGAAAATGTAGGAGTGTATGTAATGCCAATAACTTGTCATTCTTAATGTTGTCTCTTTAGTTTAGCCAATCAATTCAATTTATGAAAACAGTAAGAGAGTTAGTGAACTGGGAAAATGATATTTTACCTACATTTAGCTGGACCTGAACTATTCTAAGTAAATGTATTTTCTAACTTTAACCTGAGGCTTTAAACATATGCAAACTCTCTTCCATAATTTAATCCATAAATATTTCTCAATTTCAGGAGTTAATTATACTGGTCCATTGTATGGATGATATAGTGTTTGGTACTTAATATGAAAAGGATAAATTATTAGCTGTGTTACTTACACATGGTAAGAAATATATAGGTCAGTGAAATGGAAATTAATCCCACAAACGTTTCGGGAGCTACAAGTGACTTTTCTGAGTAAGAGTCTGGCTTATCTAATTATTTTGAGAAAAGTTTTACTGATCCAGTTAAGAACTAGCTTGAGAAATACAGTAAAGTTCTTAAAATTTTAGGGTCTTTATTAGGTAAAGCACCTTTGGAAGATGTTTATTTACTATTCTTTCTCAAATTTAATACATATATACTTTGACACAGTGATTACAAATGGATACTTTGGGGAACATTTACACATAGCAATAAACAAGTTCACACAAGAACATTATATAAAACAATAGTTGTATTAATGATAATAATAAAAAGTGAAAGCATAACAAAGCAAAAACAAAGAAGGATCGTAAGATCTATACTGTGGTCAGTATAGATAGAGGTTAATAATTTGCATGTTTTCAGGTAATATCATACAGGCAGTTAAGAAGAATAAATGTGCCCTTAATAAACTTACATAGAAAATTTAGAAGATATATTACCAAATAGAAAAGACAATTTGCAAACAAAATGAACAGTAGAAATCCCTCAAAAGAAGTATGATATACAATGTTACAAAGAATTTGTGATATATATATATTATTAATATATTTACCTATCTAACTATACTTGTTTATCTGGATGGATATAAATTAATAAGTGGGTATTCTTGGATAGATCTGAAATTAAAGCTGATTGTTAAAAGAAACTTGGCTGCACATATAATATTCAAATTTTCCTTTTTTTTTTTGAAGGATGACATACTCATATATAAATTATATGACCAAAATTAATTTTTAAACAAGATAAAACTTAAGTGGATGCCCTATGGTGAAAAAGCTAATTAGTACATTGGTCGGTCAAAATTAAAACTTTGGAATTCTGACAATTATGATATTCACTAATTTTCTTATGCTGTATTCTACCAAGTGGCCAGTTTTCATTAAATACTTCAACTAAAAATATTAAATATTAATTACATCCAAGTTACATGTATAATGGGGTGAAAACACAGTCTTTCATCTCTGTCATGGTTTGTATTAATTCAATGAATTTGCTGGTAATAAAGCTGGTTTGGATAAAGTTCAATGAGGCATTCCTATAAATCTGTAATGAGTACACAACAGGTGGTTTCAGTCTTCCTATAGATTCATGGTTTTCTACATTACTCTGAATAAAATTATTGGACACCTTTGTTAAAATTATAGATTCCCAAATCTCTTCTGAATATAATCTGAAGTTGTTGATCTAGGAAGTTCTGAGGCCAAATCTTATTAAACACTAGGTGATCCCTTATGGCTTCCCAGGGAGCTGTTTCCAGATGAGCTCAGAACTCTAAATTGCTGTCATCGGAATAAATGGGAAAATTGACTTTCCAGGGGAAACCAAACAGTATTGATGAAGTGGAGGGCTGGTGGGAAGGCAGAGAATTAAATTTCTTAAAAATGGGTAAGTCTCACTTATCCAAAATATGTGTTTTTCAAAATTAACTACTATATGAGACAAGGTATCTCTTTTTTATAGGATCAGATTTATATTGGAACATTCTAACATTATTAAAAAACAAACAAACAAAAGAATTCAAAACACAAGCCAAAGAAAAAGTTCTGCAGAAGCATTTAAATGTCTCTTTCTCTCTCTCTCTCTCTTTTTTTTTTTTTTTTTTTTTTTGTCATTCTGTCTTATTTTATCGGGACACTTCATAAAATAAATTTTATTCGTCATTACATAAACACGTTTAAGAAGAAAATTCAATAAAAATAAATGGCAGGCCAGGCACGGTGGCTCATGCCTGCAGCACTCTGGGAGGCTATAGCGGGTGGCTTGACTGAGCTCGGGAGTTTGAAACCAGCTTGAGCAAGAGCGAGATGCCTGTCTCTAAAAAATAGATGGGTGTTGTGGTGGGTGCCTGTATCCCAGCTCCTCAGGAGACTGAAGCAAGAGAATTGCTTGAGCCTAGGAGTTTGAGGTTACTGTGAGCTATGATGCCATGACACTTAACCCCAGGGCAACTGAGAGACTCTGTTAAAATGAAAGGAAGGAAGGAAGGAAGGGAGGAAGGAAGGAAGAAAGGAAGGAAGGAAGGAAGGAAGAGAGAGAGAAAAAGAATAAAAGAAAGGAAAGGAAAGAAATGATAAGAGCAGCATTCTAAAATAGTGAGGTATTATGAGGTATTATGAGTACAACTAGTAGAATACACTGACTGCATTCTACTGCTTTAAAAAGTAAATATGCATATGTGAATCAAGTGATCTTTGAAAAGGATATTTTCTTTGCCATTCACTGAGTACACTCAATGACCATTTCTTACAAAGGTAATCTCTGAAGAACTTTTTTACTCTCATTTCCTCCCTTGTGCATTTATAATATAAATTATTTTGTTTCAGACCATTTTTTCCTCCAGGAAGTAGAGGTTGAATTTAACTTTCCATCCTTTGAAAGTATACTTAGATAGAAAGAAGCTTAACGGTATATGTATAATCACATTTTCCTGCTTTATTTTTCAGGTAAGAGTAGAAGAAAGTGCTTCCTTGATTTGTGCACAGTGAGTATAACCTTCTCATGAGTCATCCTGATTCTGTGCACATCTTCTGCTCGGGTTGTAGAAGAAGAATTCTACCACAGAATTCTAGCCATTTTTTGGTAAATTCATCTAAAATAAACCATCTGGATGAGTATGTTTTATTATAGCAAACATCACCGCATACCTCCCAAAGACTTATCTACTTCCCCCTCTCAAAATAAATTCAACTCAATTTTCCAAAGCACTTGGCTATAATAATGCCCAAGCAACCTAATTACGTGCAGCAAAGCTCTACTGGCTACAGTCTATTGCTAGCTTCTCTGAGCTCCACATGCATTTGTCTGGAAGGCAAAACCAGAAGAGCCATTTTTATCACTGTCTGATTATGTTGACTTTGTATGTAGTTAAGTTTCCTAGACTAATTCAGACCAAAATAGTAAAAAAAAAAATGTACAATAGATTTATAGAGAAAAAGAAATCTATGAGACACTTGAGCAAAAAAAAAACCATGAAACTACTGTATCTATATATTTAAAAATACAGTTACTAAAGGATTCAATTATATTTTCAGCATGAATTTATACAGGCATTATATAAAAGTACTATCAAAGTATAGGGATTGTAAAACTTTCTCATTGGCTGTTGTCTGATAGTTTATTTGAAGGTTGTTATTTCTTTGTGGTCTTGCATCTTAACAGCATGACTAATCCTTTATTTAAAATGTATCATATTGCTAAGCTGTCACCTAATAGGCACAGTGTAAGGGTATATAGCACACTCCCTGGGGGAGGGCTCAACTGTAACTTGAACTTTACCTAAAAAAACGTAAACAATGTAACCTAATTATTTATACGCTCACATTAATCTGAACAAAATTTAAAAATGTACATAGTAAAACAAATGGGTAGATGACTTGAATAGAAGTTTTTCAAAAAAGAATTATAAATGGTCAACAGGTACATGGAAATGATTTTCACATCAGTAGTCATGAGAGAAATGCAAATCCAAACCACATGAATTATTGCTACACTCACGAGTGTAGCTATTACCAAAAAAGCAATATGTAAGGAATGATGGCATGAGTGTGGCCAAGAGGGAATCCTTGAGCACTGTTGGTGGGAATGATAATTAGTGCAACCACTATGGAATACAATTTGAAAGTTCCTCAAGAAAATTAAAAATAGAGCTACCATCCAATTCAGCAATCCCACCTCTGGGTGTATATCCAAAAGAAGTGAAATCAGTATGTTGAAGAGGTATTTGGACTCCCACGTAGATTGCAGCACTCCTCACAGAAGCCACAATATGGAATCAAGCTAAGTAAGTGCACATCCTCTGATGAGTTAAACAAAATACAATGTATAGGTCGAACGGGACAAAGTTGCACTTATACAGGATAAATAAATCAATAGATTTAATGTAGGCCATGGAGACAACAGTCAATAATATTGAATTGTATACTAGAAATTTGTAAGAGACTAGATTATATGTGCTCTTATCAAAAACATACACATACGCACCCAAATGGACCCAAAGTAATTATGTGAAATAAGGTATATTTTATTTGACTTGACTGTAGTAAATATTGAACTATAAATTTTTATATGAAAACATGATGTACACCTTACATACAAACAAAAATACAAGATTTTCATGATAGGAAATGTAAAAACAAAACAAAAACTTCCCGACATGCATTGACTTGTGGTCACATTCAATTCAACTTACATAACAGTATTCTCAACAAAGTTTTCAAGTGGCACTCTGAATCATCATTGATGCAAAAAATAGAGAAAATGTCATATACATATAAAATAAAATGGAATAGTGTTCAGCCTGAGAAAAGAAGGAAATCTTGTCATTTGCAACAATGTGGATGAACCTGGAGGATACTATGATAAGCAAAATAAACCAGGCACAGAAATACAAATGCCACCTGATCTCACTTATACGTGGAACCCAAACAATTGAATTCATAACAGAGGGTAGCATGATGGATTCCAGAGCTGGAAATGGGAAAAATGGGGAGATGTTGATCCCAGTATGCAGATTTCCAGTTGGCCTGATGAATAATTCCTGTACCATGTGGCAACTATAGCCCATAATACTTACTGTACACTTGAAACTTGCTAAGACCTAAGTCTTAATTTTCTCACCACAAAACAATAGGAAAAAGTAAAGATGTGAGATGATGGCTATGTTAATTAGCTTTACTGTAGTAGTCATTTCAGAATGTATATTATACCAAAATGTTTTAACGCATTTACTATTTTAGATGGAATTTTTTCTTTCATTGTTGCCCAATTTATATAAAATGCACACATATTTAGGATATATACATATATATATAATATATTAAAATATACCCTGAGTATATATGTGAGTGAATTTGGTAATACACATGTAAACACACACACACATGCATGTACACACTCAAATGTGAGTATGAACATTGTACTGAGTGTGATGTTAAGTCCAATTGATCCCCTCTTGTTAGTTTAAATTTGGCAATGGTAGGAATATTTACATCATAGAAATCGAGAAGCACTAAAATTCAGAGGCTTATGGAGATTTTAGTTTTTTTCTTTTTTTTTTTCCTTCAGACAACTATTAGTTGAACATTACCAGCATGCTACTGAATATATTGAATTGTATGTGTTGGAAATGATTTGAATTAAAAGTGTCTGTGTGTAGTTCGGATGACGCAATTTATGGGGGTATGAAATGATCAAAGAATTCACTACGTTTCCAGTTTAACACATCTACGAAGTCGAGTGAATTCAGGACCTGGACTCAAATTTTGTGGTCAATGGGAAGTAGGTATTGCAAATTCTATACTAAGCTAAGTCCTGTTTCCTAGTAACGTTAGGCTCTCCAACCAACTTGTCAGGAGTTATTAATATTTTATTAGGCATTCATTCAGAAGAGTTCATTATGTTTTGGCATATTTCAAATACCACAGAAATTATTCAAGAAATTAAGTCTCGTTTTCTGATTAGGATATCCTGATAACTCACAAGTTATCCCTGGAATACAATGTTACCCCGTTTTTTTTTTTTTCTAGGACAAATTATTGAATGCACAAAGGAGTCTTAACTATGGGAAGGACCTTTCCAGATCAGCAGTGCAGAAAAATGCCTTGAGAACTATTCTATTATGTTTTCTACCTATTTTTCTTTCTCCACTCTTTTCAGAATAGTTTGATTTGAAATGATTGATAATGCAATTTTTAACAGGAAAAAATATCAACTCTTTTTTAAGTTCACAATATGCTGTGGAAATAGAGATTAGATCAAATCAGATAGGATGTGATATCAAGTAGAAATGATCATGTATTAGATGTTCCTTGATGTAAGAAAAGAGGGATCTCAAATTTGCACTATTAGTTCTATCACAAGAAAACAAATGCGGAGTTAAGTACGGGAGAGACTATTTTAAAAGACTATTGCAGCAGGGTAAAGAGACTGTGGCAATTTGGTTAAGAGTGTTATTGACATAGGAAAGAGCAGCAGCTTATGCTAAGATCTATAGAATTATCAAAGATAAGCAGAAAAGATTCTTATTTAGGAGGAGAAGCAGACAAAGCTAAAAAGAAATGGATGTAAGGAAGTGGTATGATGAAGTGCAGTGATCGGACTATATTTTTACCTAGTGTCAGCAGGTTCCCTTTGAGCAGGGATTAGTCAAATTCCACTCTCAGAATTTTTTCCAGATCAGTTGGTGGAGACAAACAGTTCAATTAAACATTTATGAAACTCAAAATGAGTATTTGAAATCTGTGTCTGTCTTGTCATTGGTGAATGAAGGAGTCATAGACAAGTGTCTTCAAGTCATATGGGAGGATGATTCTTTGCAACAAAAATTTTTATATGGGGGGACGAAGTGTGCTATAGGATGTGTAGATTCCTTGATTTAGTTGTTTTTCAAGAATGCATGTCTCAAGTAGAGTTTGTACAATTGGTTACATCTTTGTAAACTTTAAGAAGTCACGTCAAAATTTATATTCCTGCCTTACACAGTTTCATTCTTCAAACTTAATGTAAAACTCTTCACGTATCTCACTTTTTCACATATCAATTTGGCATATGGTAAACTCTTCATAAAAATGAAGGGAGATAAGCATTGCTTAAAGAGGTACTGAAATTTAATAAAAATAATCGGATTCAGAACATCATTTCAATTTATTTCTATTGTTTTCGTTACTTATCATTCTGAAGGTTGGCAACATAATAATTTATCATTTCAACTCTGGTTATTTGTTGCTGAAAAACAAGTCATCTCAAGATTTCTTAGATTAAAATAATAGCAATTCATTATTTTCCTCACAAATGTGCAATTGACACATAGCATTGGGGAAAAACCTATGTATTCTGCACAATGTCAGTTGAGGTAACTCCACTGAGCACTGTAGATTCACTTCCAAGAGAGTTATTACAGGGGTGGCAGGTCAGTCATGGCTGTGAATAGGAATCGTAGCAGGGGCTGAATCCATAGGGTTTTGGTTCCAATCCATATGGCTTGGAGCACCCAAGTGCTCTAGTAAGTGTGAAGTGTGGTGGCTGGATTCCCAGAGCAATTAGCCCAAGAGACAGAAAGCAAGGTGGAATCTTTATTGGCTTTACAAAATTAGTCTTGGAAGTTATATGACCACACTTCTGCCAGACTGTATTTGGAGTATCAAAGGATTGGGTCAGGTTTAAGGAGAAGGGTCTCTACTTCTTGAATGAGGAGTGGAAAAATTACAAAAGATTACTTAAAACTAGAAATATGTTGTTAACTATTTGGATGAATGATAAACACAAATAGTTATGTCTCAAATTGTTTGAAAAAATATGGTTAAAGTACTAGAAATTCCATATTAAAAGCAAGCTTAGATGTGAAAGGCTGAGGTAGATGTGGAAACATGTTTATAATTATTCTATTTCTATATTCTAAGCCCTTTGATTTATTCATTTGTAACATACAAGTCACAATACACCATGTTACTAAAAAGCTGTGTACAGCTCCCCACATCTATGAATATCAGGGTTGGGAGAAGATTACTGAAATCAGTTCATTATTTCAAGTCAAAATATACATGAAGAAGAGTGATTGAATACCCTTGATCCTTTTTTTCTCTCTGAATATTCCATTCCATCAACGGTAAAACAAATTTTCTTTATCATTATCGTTTGGGAGTGGGAAGAAAATGTTTCCCATCCTTGAGTTGGAGCTTCTGCTTGCTTTCTACTTATCTCATCATCTTCCCTACAATTTTATAAGCTGAAAAATCAAACCCGCCTAGAAATAAAACACAGCTGTGGTGATTACATTCAGAAAGTCCAAAATAGATATTACCACATTTATTTACTGTAAAGCCAAGGAAGCCGTAAGAGGAGAGAGAACGGGAACTACTGTTAAAATGGTAAAAAGTCTGAAATACAGAGTACATGTCACTAAAATGATGGACATAAGTGTATTAATAAGTCAAAATGCTATTAATGTTTCTAGATCTATATTGTTAAAAATAATAATAAGTTCATTAATTTTACTGAAATAAGTACTTATTGGACCACTAACTTACTACATCAATTTATTTTGGGGCAAGTAAGCCATTTTTATTCTTCTGAATAAAAATTTTGAAATTAGCTTAGACAACCACCTATAAACTTTAAAAGATAATAAAAAGACCACTTCAATGCAGATGAATACCTTCAAGCCTTCAATAAGAGCATACTTTCCTAGGTCTTGAGATCAATTTTAGAACAGAAAAGAATGGCGGTTTTTCTATTCATAATGCTGAAATATATATAAAATCAAAATTTGCTAAAATAAAGAGAAATGGATGCTGTGAAGTCTTAAAAAGAATAAACACACACACACTCACATGCACATAAATAGTATTCATTTATAAATTGTTTACAAATAAAATATAGTAAGCTATAAAAATAATTTTCCTATGATGATGGGTATTATTTAAAAAGAATAACATATCATTAAAACTTAGATAAATGCATCATTTAAACATCTCTGACCAGATACTACTATCATTATTTCCAATATTCAGGTAATGAAAAAGGGGATAGGCATTAAATATATTATCCACATTGAATAATTATCAAGTCCATGGACTAGAATTTAAACCAAGGGGTGTTGCATGAAGAAATGTGTTGGTGATCCATATATCTATGAAGGGTATAAAGTCTCACTCATAATCAAAAAAAGTAAATGTCACCCAAAATGAAATAAGTTTTGGCTTTTCATATTAACTTGGGTTCTTTTTGGGTTAAATATAACATAAATAGAAATAAAATAGTAGTATAGAACATGTGTGAAGAGGAGAGTAAAACAAATTAAATGAAGCCCTAATTCTGCAAAACGATCTTACAAAACCTTGGGAAAAATGGCACTTATTCTTTGACATTTAAAAATTGTGCCAAGTATTGAAAGCTCTCTTAGTGCCAGATATAAATAAATAAGAAAATTTTAAATAGTAAAATCATATATATTCAGTAGGTTGTAATTTGAAGCACTAAAGTGTTTTATTTCTTTGTTAAAAAGTATCAAGAGTAGTATCTCCATTGCATGTCTGCTTACACACCCTGTTACATGAGGGAGAATCTTTTCTATGCCTTGCAAAATTGTCAAACTGCTTTCTTAGTCTAGATTAGCCTTCAACATTTTATTTTGTGCATGTTCAATGTCATGAAATATCTTCAAGAGTTCCTTTAATGTAAGAGGTTTTTGCCTGTGCCACTTCCCCTGGGACATCTTCATCCTTTTTGTCACAGTCACTTTCCTCATGTCTGTCAATAAATTCACTTTCAAGCTTCTCTGGCTACAGTTTGGGAACTGAAGCACTAGCAGTGTCAATAGCCCATGGCCAGCTATTTTTCTATAACTTTTCTGTTTTATACAAAATTAATTTGATATAACTTTATTTTTTACTGCATTTTCTAGTTTACTGGTGGAATATATCTTTTGATTATCCATTTTTGGAAAATGACTCAGGGGTTCATTATCACTAGAAGACAGAGGGTTAAGCCAACTACAAGCTTTGCTGCCCACCAAATTAACTTAATAATAAAGGTACAGTGATAAATTATTGTAGACTTTGAAAGAAGTAAGAGGCATGAAGGACATAGGATATTTACATGGTGAGCTGTGGCATGAGAGCTAGCTAAGTTTGTAGTTTACTGATACTTAAATTACAGTGGTATCTGAAATGTCACGTATGTCTTAGGAGATTGATGTCACTTAAATCATGGTGACTGAAATTCCTATATATCAAACAAGTTCAAAATATGTATTGGAATCATTTGATCAACCAGTAGAAAGTAATACAAGATTAGTAGCTAAAAATATTAAATAAAAACAAAAATGGAATACTAAAAAAAATACTTCATTAATTGATGCAATGTTGAGAAAAGATAAAAACGTGGAGGAAACGTAAAAAATTGTACACTGAATATCAATCATGTCACTAAATACATTAAATTAAAATGCAGTAAATATTACCTGAAAAGCCTGAGACTGCCAGACTGAATATAAAAACAACAACCAAGTATCTGGTGTTTATGAAAGACAAAATTTAATTAAAAAAACACAGAAGAATCCAAAATTAAAGGTTGGAAAACAATGGGAAAAGTAAATAATATTGATCAGAAAGTGTAGAGCCATTCCTTATGCATAAAAGTAGATATTAGAGGTAAAGATAATCTTATAATGACCAAAGGGTCAGTTCATCAAGAATAAGTAACTTTCCTAATGTGAATGCATCTCACAGCATAGTTTTAAAACACATAAATAATAAATGTGCTAAAAAAAACCAAATTTAAGATACTAATACGTTTCTCAGTAATTTATTGCACAAGTAGACATAAAAGGTCATTAAAGATGTAAAAGAATTAAACTGTCTAACCTGGTTGTTCACTTTTTTTTTTTTTTAAATGATCTAAGCATTTTATTTTTTTATTTTTATTTTTTTTAAAATACATGTATTTTATTATTCTTCATTACATTATTCCCCCCCTCAACCGTCCGTGATAAGACAGAATTGATTTACAGAAAAGAATACAGAAAACACCAAAGCTCCTGGTAGTGGGAGAGATTTCAAGTAGGGAGAGAGAAGCTCTCTCCGTTCCTCTCCTGGTCTTCCCCGTCTCCTCCTCTAGGCCTCTAGCCTCAGGGTATATATAGGTGTATGGGTTCCTTGGCCAGGAAACGAATGAGTGCAGTCCCTTCCGCCGGGGGGAAGGTGAATGAGTGCATCAATGAATGGACACAGT
>CAUYRH010026381.1:0-13357 GCA_963574655.1 Perodicticus potto
TTGCTAAGAAGAATATGTTCCAGCTCCATCCATGTAAACATGAAAGAGGTAAAGTCTCCATCTTTCTTTAAGGCTGAATAATATTCCATGGTATACATGTACTACAATTTATTAATCCATTCGTGGGTTGATGGGCACTCAGGATTTTTCCATGACTTAACAATTATGAATTGGGACGCAATCTAGAAACCTAAAAATAGAACTTGCATTCAATCCTATAATTCCTCTACTAGGTATATATCCAGAAAAGACCGAAAATCACATTATAACAAAGATATCTGTAACTTGCATTATTTTTAAGGATGATGCTTCAAACTGATCACTTCTGTGTCAGCCTGTTGTGCTTTCCTGAAATTGAGTGTGTCAGAATCTTTGCTACAGCCACTTCGTCTTAAGAATACACAGAAACCTGTTTTCTTGGAACACTAATCTTTCTATTGGCCAAAATACTGAACTATCGGGTTGCTAAGACAAGTCCCTGCCTGACAAACTTAGAGCTTTATTTTCAATTAGCTTCTAGCTAAAACCTTTGATTTATATTTCATTTTAATTGAACTAGGCCTTAATGAGGTAGATTATTTCTGTTTAAGACAAACTGCCAGAGAGATTTTGGAAACCTTTGTGTCTTCAGCTCACAGAAGGAACAAACTCTGTCTCCAGATATTCTAGTTTCCAAAATCAGACATTGGGTAGTTTCTTTTTAATATAAAAATATATCAAGTGTGTAGTTACTTGATACCAAATGTTACTTTTTAAAATAATTTCATGTAAGAATCATACTTTTTAACAAGAGACAAATTATATTTCAGTCTTCCCAAAATAAAAAATGATGAGAACAAATTTAAAGTTTACCATTTTAATCATAGCAAAGCCAACTGTATTGATTTAATCATTTCATTTAGAAAGAAGGGAGATGTGGCTAAACATTCCAAAATTCCAAACGAAAGTTGCTTAAGTACATGCAATCATGCTGTTTTTTAATATGTAACAGAGGGCGTCACCTGTGGCTCAAAGGAGTAGGGCGCCGGCCTCATATACCAAAGTTGTGGGTTCAAACCCAAACCCCGCCAAATAAAAATATGTAACAGAGAATGTTGGGAATGTGCATTTTATTTATTTCTACCTATGTGAATCTCTCAAAGCAGTTGTTTTTAAATTTTATTCTCTGAATTTGAGTTACTGAGACATAAGGATTTGTTACGTAAGCATACCTGTGCCCAAAGATCATTTCTAAAACACATATTACAATGAATACACTTAGAATTTTTAAAATGTTCAAGAAATAGACTGCATTTTAATATATTTGACAAGATAAAATATTTATAAAATGGCTTTCTGAGCCTCACCGTGCCGTCACCTGAGAGTCATGCTCTCCAAGTTGCTATGTGCTGAGACAGTATTGGGAACAGCTCCAGAGTTTCACCTTGGGCAGCATCACTTTACCTACTATGAAACAGAAATGCGTATGTAATTCCTTTGTACAGGGGAGATGGATTTTTTTATACTCCATGATAAAGTTAGTTTTTATAGTGTGGGAACAAATGGTCCCCAAAGTTGTCCGGGTGACGGTGGCAGCTGTCTCCCCTTGGATGGGTCAGCATTGCCCATCATTAACGAGGTGTGTTTTCATGACTGCTCAGCAGAGGAAGAGCAGGTGGGAATCTACTTGGACACCTAAATGCACCCGATGCCTCTGATCACACTGGTCAGTTCCACTCCACTTTCACTAGCCAAGGCAAGTCACACCCACCATCAGAGGCACAGGATGTTTACCCCTGCACGGCAAGAGAGAAAACACACTCAGGAAAGGAGTCTGCGGAGTCTGCGGCCGAGGAGTTCACATTTTGAAGGAGAAAGCAGCTATGGAAAGGAGTGTGGGTTATATTTAATCACTTCAGTCTGCCCCAAATAACGTTAATTTGTGTATGATGCAAATTGAGATGAAAACGAATAAAATCAGTCATATTATGCTAATGGAAAATGTAAAATATTTGTACAATTACCTATATTCCAAAGCCAATTTTTGTGGTCAGTTAAGTGAAAGCTACTTGAGGCAGACGTGTTTTATTTCTCACGCCCCCTATTGGTAATGCTGGTATCATCCTGCTCTGCTTTTATTATGAACTCATAGTTCCACAAGCATCTGTAAGTTTTGGGTTCTGTACTGGGTTAGACAGTAGGATACACAAAAGAACTAGACACGGGGTCTAGAAAATTCTTAGAAAACATTGTTAAGAATGTGGATTCATAGTAGATCCCATGCACATAATGGGAGCAAGCCGAAAAATAAAAACTTTGCAACTGAATTGTCTTTCTCCAGCTTTCTAGCCCCTGGTATCGTTCCTGTGTCAGAAACTAGGGCAGTGCCTGTGGCTCAGTGACTAGGGCACCAGCCCCATACACCCAGGGTGGCGAGTTCAAACCCGACCCTGGCCAAATGGCAATAAAAAGAGAAAAAGAAGGAAAGAAACTAGCAATTAACTGGCTTTCTCCACAATAGAAATGACCTAAACATTGATACCTGGGCTATGGGATGTTAATGTTTCTGGATTTGGCAGGAACTAAACCTTGGAGTGACAGGTGCCAAATGCACCTGTGTTCTTATCCCTTCCAGTCATAGCAGGGGACCTTAAACTAGAGAGAATATATGCTGGGGCAAGGAGTTGGCCCACTCAGCTCTGCATTCTGCTGCAGTTTCTAATGGTTTTCAGCCATCTGGGCTGAGTAAACTAGTAAGTGAATAAATAGTACGTCTAATTTCTCTTCAGGGGCCTATTTCTCAAAGGCAGGTGTGTGTGTGTTTGTGTGTATAAACTTGAATTCCTGCATATATATATATATATGTGAATGAATATCATTAGACTTTAGTAATAAGAATTGGTATTCGCAGAACACCAATTACATGATATTTTTGAGTGAAATAAACTGTGTTTCGATATTTATATGATTAATTAAGACAACGCACTTAATGTGTGAAAGGACGTTGCCCATTGCCTGATGGAATTGTGGAGTATCTGTCCATGCCTACATTTTACAGGACAGGAATCTAGAACCTACGACATTATAAATCTGAGTAATTTTATATAAAGGCACAGAGGCAATAGCAGAATTAAGGTTAGTCTCTTCTTCCCTGGCCTCCTGGATTTTCTTCCCCATCTGGATCCATATTCCTTTACTATTTAACATTAATATAAAGTGTTAAAATGTCTGGCCTGTAACGGTAACTTTACTTAGGAGCTGAATGAGCCCTTGCAATATATTTTGACATCAGCGCCTAGAGGATTTCCCCACCGTCTGTTGCTGACTGCCTTGGTGTAACCTTGAAACTTCCAGCGGGAAGGATTTAGGGAAAGTAGTTATGGAGATGGCTTTCTCTTGTGGCTTCCTAGTAACCATGGGTCGGGCTTAACCTCGTCAGGGAAGTTCAGTCTCCAGGGGGAAAAATAAACAGAAGCAGAAAATTTCTGGGGGAGGTGAAGAAGGACGCGTTGGGTAATAGAATTAGATGAGAGGCGTGGCGAATACAAAGGGCGCGGACGCACGTGGAGACTGACCTGTCCCTTGTGTACACTGAGGTGTTACCTGGACCTTCTGAATCACCAAGCAAGATTTCCCTGTGATATCTGACATCTTCCGTGTCACAACCCTATTAAATATATCTCTGTGGAGAAGACTTCTATCAGATGATACCTGTTTCTTGTGTATCTGTTACTTTAAAGGAGTCTTTGAAAACTTTTCCTAGGTTTCCGGGGCTTCCACAACATAGTGTAATGGAGCGGACGGCTGAAACAACAGCCTGCACCTGCCCACAGCCCTCGGGCGGGACAGCTAAGGTCCAGGGGTCTGCAGGTGCGCTGTCCCGGGGCCTCTCCTCGGCTTGCAGAGGCAGCTTCCCCGTGTCCTCACATAGTCCTTCCTTCTGCAGGGACGTCCCCGACGTCCCGCTGTGTGTCCACACTTTCTCTGTTTATAAAGACACGGGTCAGATCGGATCAGGGCCTGCTCTAAACACCTCGCTGTAACTTAATTACTTCCGTGCAGTTTCTATCTCCGAAATCACAGTCTGAGTTCCTGGGGGTTAGCACCTCAACATAACGATTTCCACCTGAATTCCACCCTCAGTGGTGATGAACACTTGCCAGGCCCTTACTTTCTATGTGCCTTTGTGGACAGGCCCCCTTAATGACCATACCCATGCGTAAGATCGTCATCATGATTGTCATTGCACAAAGCAGGCGGAGCCCAGGGAGACGACAGGGATGGGCTTGGGACATTGTGTGTCAGTGAAAGGGGGTTCACTTGTATCTCTGATGATCTCGAGAGTGACTGCAGAGTTTTGAGCAGACTTGCGTTTGAATTACTTGAGATGTTATATGGAAAACACCTAGAAAGGGGTTTATACTCCAGCAGAGACGCGGTGCCCAGGACGGGGCTCTTTGGTGAGTCTCGGTCAGATTCCACATTCATACCGAAGGTGGAGTTTACAGGCTTTCCCGGGGAGTGTAAGAGCGGCGTCTAGGTAGACCCAAGGTTGAGACTGTGCAGAGGCACGGGTGCGTTTGCCTTGTACGTCTCGTCTCCCCCACAGACGTCTTATCTACTCCCAAGCCCTGCTCCACAATCTCATCACCACTTCCCTGGCCGGGTCATTCTGCCAGGAGGGGTGGCCCTGTCTCCCGTCCTTCCCACCCCAGAACAAGAGGCAGACCACTTCTAGGTTTTCTGCTGGTGCTTAGTGCCCAGGGCCGGCCGCTGGCCCTCTCGACATCACTCGCTCTCTGCCCGAGGACGTGGAGCAGAGGCTGGAGCCCAGGACCTCATTCCGGACCTCATCTGTGGGTCTTGGGGTGAATGTGCACACTGTGCACCCCGACATTTACTGTCTGGGCCATCTGACAGGGCTGTGTGTTACGATTACAAATAATAATGCCTTTAAAGCCAGAACACAGAACTGTTTGATGCCCATCAAAAGGCATAAAGGAGCACGCCTTTCAGATGCAAGACGTTGCTGCCCTGTATCATTTTGTTGTTGTTGTTTTTGCAGTTTTTGGCCAGGGCTGGATTTGAACCTGCCACCTCCGGCATAAGGGCCGGCGCCCTGCTCCTTAGAGCCACAGGTGCCGCCCTGCCCTGTATCTTTTAAGGAAGAAAGCAGCACGCTCAGTAGATGAATGCTTCTTTTTATTTTTAGACTTGGATCCAAGTAAATGGTCTAAAAGTTAATTAAAACAGTGGTATCTTTGCTCATTATCACAAAAAGCTGGTAACAGTTTAAAGCCCAATGATAGCAAATTACTTAAATAAATCTGCACACGTAGAAAAAGAAGCATTCGGAAGCCGTCCCAAGACTTGGAGTGGCGATAGTTGCACCAGGACGGACAGATGACGTGAAGGCAGAAGTAAATTATTTTTAAAAAACTAAATAATCGTGGAGCGATGCCTGTGGCTCAAAGGAGTAGGGCGCCGGCCCCATGCACCGGAGGTAGCAGGTTTGTTGTGCACAGACCAATCCCCAAAGACCACCGGGAGCCGAGTCCGATGCAAAAGCAAAAGAGCATTTATTCAAACTCAAGTTTGGTCCCTCCATCTGGCTGAGAGCACCGAATGCCAGGCAGGCACTTCTTTAATACTATTTTTCTTGCGTGGTCAGCAGGGCAAGCTAGCGCAATACAGAAGCCAATCACAGCAGTTAAAGCAGGGTCGCAGGGTGGGGGGTACATATTTGTTCATGAATCACAAGATATATCACAAGTTCATTACTTCATGGGTCACAAGTACAAGGTTCATACATAGTTCAGGGGTGCGAAGTACGGTCATAAGAGTTGGGAAAGTTTCTAAGGAACTCGGGACTTTCCATCAGGGGGTATTGCACCATGGGTTTTAAAGTTTCCATAAACTTTCTCCTTTCCCAGAATATAGCTCCTCCACCCTTGTGGGGACTGGAGCTAAAACACAAAACACTTCCCCTTTGAGGGGTGAAGGGTTTGTTATATTCTTGAATTCTATGGCGTAAGGAATTAGGAGCAGGGGTAGGGGGCTTGGTCATTACACTTTCACCTCTGTTCTCTCAGGTTCAAACCCAGCCCCGGCCAAAGAAAATAAAACTAAATAAGAGTATAGATGGCAGAGTCCTGGATGGGCCGTTTGTGTTAAACAGGATGAAAAACGAAACAGAATAAAACAAGGATGCCATGTTGTTTTTGCAAAGAGATTAAGGGTTAAGGGGCTATCACTGACTTTTAATTATGTATTTTCTTTATTGTTTGAGTTTGTTTTCCTTTTCTGTCACTACCATACTGAAATGAAGAAGTTTATTTGAAGAAAAAAAGATAACTAGAGTTTATATATTGGCATTTAAATTTACATCCAGTATTGAGATTCCAGTTTCCAGTAGATGCGGTTGCTGACAGTAAGTTTTAGAGAATTTCCTAGGCCAGTTGTACATCTCACAGAGGAAAATGTTGTAAAGATAAAGAGCTCATGGCAGGTCAGGGGAGGGATACACAAAATGATAGATATTTTATTACTTCCTTTTGTCCAAACCATTAAACAAATTCATGTTTACATCTGACACATCTGTTTATTCATTTTTTTACACAGAAAAAAATAAATGTACTAGCAGCCTCTTCCCTTACCCTGCAGTTTGAAAATTTGAACTTGCTAGGCTTGCGTGTGATTTGGATTTATGATACAGCATCTCATGACTATCAGCCCTGATAGAATAAAACATAGTTTGTTGAAAGTTCAAAGGCACAAGCCCACTGATCAAACAGATACATTTGTTTATCAGTTTTGCTTGGCCCACGAGCTTTGCCCTCATCAACCTGGAAAGAATGCCTGGCTGAGACCACGACGGGAAAACTGGCCACACACCTCTGCTGGAAATGGAGGAAATGCACAGGAAAATAAAACCTGCATAATTCTGAATAGCAGACGTAGGTGATGCCGCCCATGATGGACGAAACCAGCACCCGTGTCAGGGAAGGGAAGACAGAGCCTGAGCCTGGAAATCACCGGGTTCTGCGATATTTGTGGCAGACTTTTCTTTTTTTAACTATCCCATGTGAGTGTTACAAGAAAGAGAGTTAAATTAACTGCTAAAGAAATATCAGAAAGTAAACAAGGACCCTCTGCTGGAGAAGACGTTTAGATCCACTCGGTGAGCGTCTGCTTGTATCTAGAAAATAACCTGAGGTTGGGCCTCTTTCCCACTCAAATGTGGGACACACACCCACAGACACGGACACTGAACCTGATAAAACACTGACTTTGTCCAGTTTTATTCTCTGATGAAGCTATTGTAGAGCCACCCTTCCTGCTGCCTCCTTGCTCAGGGAACGAATAGTTAGGAAGCACTAGAATCTGCTCTTTCTTATTAGTTTTCAACATCATAATCTTATATCTTTCCTTTTTAAAAAAATTATTTTTTTAAAAAAATATTATTGTTGTTGCAGTTTGGCTGGGGCTGGGTTTGAACTCACCACCCTTGGTATGTGGGGCCAGCACCTTACTCACTGAGCCACAGGAACCACCCCCTTATATCTTTCTTTTAAGGTCTGAGATATTCAAATACATTGATACTATCTAAGAGTACATGATAGATGTTGTTCATTCATTCATTACAAAAATATTGATTGTAACTATTTGTGCTCATAGACACTATTGCGATGTAAAGCTTATGAGATTTCATAATAAAGAGAAAGACCTGGGATTCGGAGAGAGAAGATTGGGGTGTATATCTAGATTTATCTTTCAGTAACAGGGGAAGGTTGGGAAAATTATTTTCCTTCCCTGACTTTATGAATTCTAACATGTAAAATGGAAATGATATAAGTATATAAAAATTTGAGTGACTCTCTACTAATATTATATGAATGGAAGTTCTTGGTAGGCTTTATACTTGTTATGCTTACTGTTAAATATTTTATTGAAAATACCCTATCCATAGCATTCAGTACTGTATATGTAGAACAGAAAAAGTTCACATTCTTGAAAGGAAATATAATTTTCCTTTTTCCATTTTGCAGAAATATAATTAAGATATTTTCCTGAAATTATCACATGACAAAGATATAAAATTCTGTTTGCAATTGTCTGTCATGGATAGGTCGACAGAAATAAAACCTACATGATCAGAACTCAAAGTTGACCCTACACTTTTGTTTAACAGAGATTGTCAACTTTGTATTCACTCTAAGGAATACACTTTTGTTTGGGAGGCTGGGTGCTTGCTTAGATTGTCAAATTCCTGAGGGCGGGAGTCTGTCTGGTTTACCACTTCTTTTCCTACAGTGAGAGTGATTTTGAGCAACAGTGGAAAACAAAAGTGAATTTTATTCTAAAACCTTCTAAAATAACAGCACAATTCAGATTCCAAGATTGATCGGGAATAGCTTGCTAAACTACCTCCTTTCCCTATAGAACCAAAATGAAAGAAACTTGTACAAATAAATAAGGTTTGTATACTGCATGTGGCTTCCAGGCCAGTTACTTCTTTATGTCAATTTGATTATTATAAAAAAAATCTGCTATGGTAGTTAACTTCCTTTCCAATGTATGAACCCCAAATTTAAGTGCTATGGAGTTATTTCCTTATTTGATAAATTCCTACAGTCATCCCAACTCCAAAACACCGATGGTCTCATTCAGATTTTTCCATACATAAATATAGTGAGAGTGAATGTGTAGATGCAGGAAGCATCATAGAATTCAAAGCAGAGAGTGTAATAAAGATGTGAACTCTCTGTGAGGTCATCTCAAGGGAGTTCTTACGCTTCTAATCGTTCGAGTTAATAACGCTTCAAAAAAAACACTGTTCATCCAAAAAGCCTATGCAAAATCATCAACTCAGGTTGGCTTGGAAATCAGGCACGAACGAGCCCAGGGTGAAGGGCAGAAGAAAGAAGGAGCTGTTTAATGAACACACACTTGCATCGACTATTAAGTAACTAGGAGAGAAAGTCTTTGGTAGCCATCCAGAGTTAAGACAATGATGGTATTATGTAGTTTGAAATACTTATTCTAACTTTGTGCTGGTATAACTGATATGCCCTTTATTTCAAACCCTATTCAAGATCATTTGCACAAGTTTGAAAATTGCTGGAGTGAGGCCTAAGAAGCAACTTCCCATCTATCTTCAGCAAATGTTAAGGGCAGTTAGTGTGAGCGTGAGGGTGAGAACGACTCACACTTAGAGGTGATGCCGGTTGAAGTCCCAGCTCCAGGAAAGACTTGTCAAAGGAACTGTGCAGGTCGCCGCCCCATGAAGGAGAACACACTTCTTAGAGTGAATGTGGTGCCCCTGGGGACACCCCTGAGACTCTGATTTGAGCCTAAAAACCCAGAATGCACATAAACGGGTGATGGTCTGGCGTCCAGAATCCAGGGGGTTTTTCCAGGGCAAACACACAGACGGCATCATGTAAAATGTTTACAGGCACAATGTTCCTTTTTCGGGCCTTCTGTGCTGTGGTCTATAAATTACTTTCATGGAAAGTCAGTAGAAGATGTGCACTTAAAAACTGAGACAGTATAGATGGTTGTCCCAATAATTTAAAAGAAGTCAAAATTTAAGATAGGAAGAAGACATCTAAGTTACAATATCAACTTATTAGACGTTCTTATTGATAAAGGCCTCTTTGACTTTTAATTGTTAACTTTCTTCTCTAAAAATGTGTATGGGATATATGCTGGTCTAATTCATGTGTTCTGAAATACCAGGTAGAAATGGGCTAGGACAGGGCTAGATTATGCAATAAGATACGATTTACCTGTTTGTTCATACTTTTATTCATAACATATTCATTGGGTATATCCTTACGTTCGAATGGAAGATACGATAAAATAGACATGCACACACATTGCCTGATCCTTCTAGAATGTTCCTTGTCAGTTCTTCTGGGAGGTACCTACAAGTCGCTGGGAAATCTCAGCAGACTGGTTTTATGGATCATGACCAAGAAGGCTACAGTGCTCTAGGTACACCTTAAAACAGTGAGTTTTCTTTACGCTGGAGGATTCTAGAAAGTTTTCCCGAAGGAAGGAAATGTCAAGACTGGGTCTGAGGCGAAGCTGGCTAAGTGAGGAGGGCGGTTATTGCAGACAGATTCCAGAGTCTGTTCAAAGGCTGGAAGGTTTCTTCTTGCATGAAACATTCAGTTCTGTGTGAATATAGTCACTCTTCTGTGCTTTTGCAGGTTGAATGAAGTTGTTCTGAACCTTTAGAAAGGCCTCTTGGGGGTGGCGCCTGTGGCTCAAAGGAGTAGAGCGCGGGCCCCATATACCAGAGGTGGCAGGTTCAAACCCAGCCCGGGCCAAAACCTGCAAAAAAAAAAAAAAAAAAAAAAAAGGCCTCTGGGTGTGACTCTTGCAAACAATATGTAAGAAAAAATGGTAAGTGGAGAAGAATCATTAACCCAAACAGCAATTTAAAAAAATCTTTCTTAGGGTGAGTAAGCCTTGCATAGCACTTTTTCACATGTGTGTGTGGGTGCACGCACACACACACACACACACACACGTCTTCTATAGGCAGTTAACATTACCTAGTTATCCCCTGATTGTCTGAGTAGAATAAAGTGCATTTTTGAAAATATACAAAAAGTATACTGAAAGTCTTAATATCTTTCTCAATTTCTATACTCACAGCTTAAAATGTCAGTTTAACAAATCTTGTAAGTTTGGTATCACACACTGTGTGTATATATGAGGAGAACACTGTGTTTTCAGAGGACCGTGGAGAGAAATTGTTACCTTTAAAATGACCAGAAACAACACGAACTCTCATCAAGTCATAGTATACATGCCTCATGTGAAATAATGGCACTTTTGGATCTAGTTTTGGAAGCTTAAAACAGAATTTATAATGGAATGCGTGTTTTCCTGAGTATAGTTTGATCACATGAAACATCCTCGGCTTCCCACTCGGATGGGCTGACCACCCACGGCTTCCAGCAGGTGTCAGAAGGTTCTGAGCAGGGCGTGAGCCGGAGATGATGAGCAACTCGAACATTCTCCCAGGCCGTAATAACGATTTCTGAGAGGGGGTCCCAAGTAAAGTCACCCACGAATTCTCAGATAAAATAATCTTGCTGCAGAGATACATTTAAAAATTGAACATTAATTTTGTCAAACTGATTTTCAAGATAAGATTGAATTTTATAGATTCATAATTTCAGCCTTTTCAATTAGCGTTTTCTCATTACACACTTTGTTGAAAGCAGACACTTGAATCAGTTGGTTCAAACAATCATGAAAACAACCCTATTTATAATAAATTTGAGTAGAAATATGACCTATTTAAAGGCTTATGTTTCATCATTCCCAAGATTATTTTTTTTTTGGCATTTTTGGCCGGGGCTGGGTTTGAACCCACCACCTCTGGTATATGGGGCGTCGCCCTACTCCTTTAAGCCACAGGTGCCACCCCATGCCCCATCCCCCATCACCCTTCTTAGCTGAGACTCAGCCACACAGAGATCCAGGGTATGAAGTGGGGATCTGTCTGCTGAGCCACCACTGTTGACCTCAGAGTCGCCTTCAGTTTGACATTTCCTTTTATTTTTTTTCTACAGTTTTAGTCCACTTTGTGCTGCTATAGCAAAAAATACATGAAACTCGTTTATAAGAAACAGAAATTTATTTCTCACAGCTCTGGAGCCCAAGAAGTCTAAGAGCAAAGCGCTGGCAGGTCTGGTGTCTGTTATGAGCTGTTCTTGGCTTCCCAGAGGCTGCCTCTTCTGGAAGACAGGACTGCGGGCACTCACCTTGCAGAGGTGAAGGTGGGAGGGAACGGCTCTCTGCCTTGGTGTCCCCCATGAGAGAGCAGTGACGGCGAATCACCCTTTATAGGCCTCACCCCTGGATATTGTCACATTGGCAACGCCTGAGTTTTGAGGAGGACGCATTTAAACCATGGTACCGACTGTGTCGATTACTGGAGCAAGGCATTAGTGCCCTGATACTGAAAGTTTTCATATTACAGCAGTGTTACCACATTTAGGGTGTTGAACACCGCATCGCCGTTTTGTGAATGGCATGAAGCTAATGCAAACTTTCACATTCTAACAAAATAAATGTTGGCATGATGCTTTAAAATTTAAAGTTGATGATTTAAAGTTTAAATAGACATAGAAAGGTTTATAGTTAATGTAAACTGAGGCTGTGTGAGTTTTTGTTGTCTATTGAAAAATTTGGCCCCACTTCTGCTATCTTGAAATTACTAGATAGTTTATTTCTTCTAAAGTTTAACCACCAGCAAGGTTTGGTAACAAGAAAGAATTTGACATTTACCACTAAATTATGGTTTTAAATAGTCTTAAATTGGCAGAACTGGGCTGCGCCTGTGGCTCAAGGAGTAGGGCTCCGGCCCCATATACTGGAGGTGTTGGGTTCAAACCCAGCCCTGACCAAAAAACTGCAAAAAAAAAAATAAATAAATAATAATAATAATAAATGTACAGAACTATTTTGTTTGCTCAAGAGAGTATTTTTGAACTATAGCTGTGACTAAATTATAAAGTAATTTTAAGTGTGTTTCAACTTTATAGGATTTTGATTTTGCATCAGAGAATGTAACTGAGTACATTTCTGTTCTTAACCTTTTATAAATGAGACATAACATGTCCCTTCTATACATAAATCATTCTTTTCTCTATTAAACTATCATTCATTGAAGGAAGTGACAGTATAATGTTCATCTGTATGTCTCTAGGGAGCATGTTATACTTCATGTATTTTAGGGTTCCAAACAATCACTTCAAGTTGTAATTAACAAAATAAAAAAATAAAACACATGTCAGCACATGTGTGCACATACACACCCTCCAGAACCTCATTTGCTTATGCACTGTGATTATTTAAGAATCTTTAATATCTGGGCGGCGCCTGTGGCTCAAAGGAGTAGGGCACCCACCCCATATGCCGGAGGTGGTGGGTTCAAATCCAGCCCTGGCCAAAAACAACAACAACAAAGAATCTTTAATATCTTAGTTAAGACTCATTTTCTATTGAGGGGTAAAAAGTTAAGTTTCCTAAGTGTGTCTGTGTGTAGTAAGCAAATGACCCTATTGATGTGCACAAGTGTATAAGCACATGCACAGAGATGTGTTTATGTGTGAAATATAAAAACATCACAGGCAGGGCAGTGCCTGTGGCTCAGTGGGTAGGGTGCCAGCCCCATATACTGAAGGTGGCGGGTTCAAACCCGGCCTCGGCCGAACTGCAAAACAGAAAAATAGCCGGGCGTTGTGGCGGGCACCTGTAGTCCCAGCTACTCAGGAGGCTGAGGCAAGAGAATCGCCTAAGCCCAGGAGTTGGAGCTTGCTGTGAGCTGTGATGCCACAGCACTTTACTGAGG
>CAUYRH010026385.1:0-25215 GCA_963574655.1 Perodicticus potto
GAGAACTATGATACTCTAAGTGAAGAAATATGTGAACATGTCAACAAATAGAAAAACATACTCATAGCTGGGAAGAATCAACATTGTTAAAATGTCCATACTACCCAACGCAATATACAATTTTAATTCAATCCCTATTAATCCTCCATTGTCATATTTTAAAGATCTCAAAAAAATAATACATCGGTTTATATGGAATCAGAAAAAGCCTAGAATAGCCAAGACATTACTCGGAAATAAATACAAAGCAGGAGGAATCACGCTACCAGACCTGAGACTGTACTATAAATCGATAGTGATAAAAACAGCATGGTATTGGCACAAAAAAAGAGAGGTAGATGTATGGAACAGAATAAAAAACCAAGAGATGAACCCAGCTACTTACTGCTATTTGATCTTTGACAAGCCAATTAAAAACATTCAGTGGGGAAAAGACTCCCTATTTCACAAATGGTGCTGGGTGAACTGGCTGGCAACCAGTAGAAAACTGAAACTGGACCCACACCTCTCACCATTAACTAAGATAGATTCTCACTGGATTAAACATTTAAACTTAAGAAATGAAAGTATAAAAATGCTAGAAGAAAGTGCAGGGAAAACTCTTGAAGGAATCGGCCTGGGTGAATAATATATGAGGAGGACTCCCCAGGCAATTGAAGCAGTATCAAAAATACACTACTGGGACCTGATCAAACTAAAAAGCTTCTGAACAGACAAGAACACAGTAAGTATAGCAAGCAGACAGCCCTCAGAATGGGAGAAAATATTTCAAGGTTATGCCTCCAACAAAAGTTTAATAACCAGAATACACAGAGAACTCAAATGTATTAGCAGGAAAAGAACAAGTGATCCCATCTCAGGGTGGGCAAAAGACTTGAAGAGAAACTTCTCCAAAGAAGACAGGTGCACAGCCTACAGATACATGAAAAAGTGCTCATCATCCTTAATCATCAGAGAAATGCAAATCAAAACTACTTTGAGATAGCATCTAACTCCAGTAAGATTAGCCCACATATCAAAATCACAAAACCAGAGATGCTGGCATGGATATGGAGAAAAGGGAACACTTCTACATTGCTAGTGGGAATGCAAACTAATACGTTCCTTTTGGAAGGATATTTGAAGAATACTTCAAATATTTAGAGATCTAAATATAGAACTGCCATTTGATCCTATAATTCCTTTACTCGGTATATACCTAGAAGACCAAAAATCATATTAAAGCAAAGATATCTGTACCAGAATGTTTATTGCAGCCCAATTCATAATTGCGAAGTCATGGAACAAGCCCAAGTGCCCAATGACCCGCGAATGGATTAATAAATTGTGGTACATGTATACTATGGAATATTATGCAGCCTTAAAGAAAGATGGAGACTTTACCTTTTTCATGTTTACTTGGATGAAGCTGGAACATATTCTTCTTAGCAAAGTATCTCAAGAATGGAAGAAAAATTATTCAATGTACTCAGCCCTACTATGAAACTAATTTATAGCTTTCCTATGAAGGCTATAACCCTATTGTAGCACAAGAATATGGGGAAAGGGGCACGGGAGGAGAGGGGAGGGGAAAGGATGGGTGGAGGTAGGGTAATTGGTGGGATCACACCTATGGTGCATCTTAGAAGGGTATAGATGAGACCTGCTAAATGCAGAATACAAATGTCTTCATACAATAACTAAGAAAATGCCATGAAGACTATGTTAGACAGTTTGATGAAAATATTTCAGATTGTATATGAAACCAGCACATTGCACCCCACAATTGCATTAATGTACACAGCCATGATTTAATAAAAAACCAACCATTAATAGAACCATTATACCATCTGCATACACACACACACACACACAGTGAAAATAACTTCTAAAAATGAAAAGCTTGTTGGAGCAAAGACAGTGAACTAGAGACATCTCCGGACCAGCCACTCTTGGTGAGATTGGGGAGAGAGGTGGCTGGAATGTCCTGCCAGAAACATTGTTCTGGGGGCACAGTGAGACAGTGGGGATCTCCAAGAGCCAAGGAGAAGGTCAGGATCAGTGGAAGACTGGCACAGAAGGTGGGTGCCTGAGTGTGTGTGCAGAGGCTGGCCAGCGTTTTGGAGAAGGGCTAGAGACAGGAAAGTTCTGTCTTGAAGGAATTGCTTTGTGCTTGCTAGAGCTGCCTTGGGAGACCTTAAGCAGGTGAGTAAACTTGAATGCTGCCCTGTGGCTGGTATTAAACCACTGTGAAGGCTAGGACTTCCATTGGCTTGGTGGCCAGCAGGCAGGGTGCCAACATTTGAGGAGGGCCACCAGGAAGGAATAGCCTGCAGTGTCCCAGCATATGGCCGGGTCTTGAGAAACCACCTTTGGGGTGAGTAGGGAAGCTCCTGTGCCCATTGGAAAGTGCCTTTGTGGCCAAGGAGTACTGCTTGGAAGGTCAAGACATGACTCTTTTGTGAGTGTGTGTGTGTGTGTGTGTGGTTTTGATTTGCCTTTCTCTGATGATCAGGGATGATGAGCATTTTTTCTTTCTTTTTTTTTTTTTATTAAATCATAGCTGTGTATGTTAATGCAAACATGGGGTACAATGTGCTGGTTTTATATACAATTTGAAATATTTTCATCGAACTGGTTTGCAAGGCATGACTCTTAAGAAGACTGGCAAGAGCTTCAGGCTCACAACTCTGTGGGGATTGAATGCTAGCAAGCAACCATGCCCTCATTGAGGGGGGCAAATAAATCAAGAAGATAGGATTGGATCTCCCTGGCAATTAGATAGTGACTTCCTGCCTCCATCTTACGCAGTAGAAACACTGTGCTTATTTTAAGTCTCATAGTCTCAGAGTGCCACCAAGTCTCCAGGCAACATTAAGCATTATATCATTATACATCTTTCTTCCCTCATCTTCTTGGAGTATCACTTGGGGTCCAGGCAGTATATTGTGCTCTCTCTTTATATATATATATATATTTCTATACATTCTCTCTTTCTATATATATATATAGAAATATATTTATATTTATATTTATATATAAAATATGTATCTGTGTATCTATATATAGAGAGAGATACATACATACATATGTATCTCTTTATATATACATACACAAAGTGGAATGTTTGATATTGAAGAAAGTAAAAATGAAAAAATAGAAACACAACAAAACTAAAGGATTCCATTTTGTTATGTTTTTTTTCTGGCCCTTTCCCTTTATTTCTTTTCCATTTCTCTCTTTTCTTTCTTTCTGTAGAGATTTTTCTACTTTTCTAATTTTTAATCTGTCCCTCATAAATTTCTCAATACAACTAAGATGTTCCTCTTTTTCTTCATTTCTTTTATAATTTTATTTTTAAATTTTCTTCATTATTATTTTCTTTTTCTGATCTTTTTTATTCTATTTTATTCAGCAGTTCATTTATGAACAGAGCTTTGCTCTGAGGCCTGGACTGGGGAGCCACAGCATGGGCCTGGCTCAAAAAGGCCTTGAGTCCCTGGTCTAGGATATTCTTCTGTCTTTGGCTTTTCAAAGGACTGTATTGGTAGTTCCTCACCATAACACACTGCTGATTTTATTATATATTTGACAAAGGTGGAGTCTTGTCTTTTCTCAGGTTGGCAATGAGCTCCTGACCTAAGGGGACCCACAAATCCCAGCCCACCATAGATAAGGAGTTGTGGGTCTGGATCAATGTGCTCTGCTGAACACTGCTATTGCTCTTATCTTTCTCTTTCCAGATTTCTCTCCTTTGTTCCACTTATTCCTTTCACTACTTTTTTGTATTTCTTTCTTCTTTCTCTTCTCATTCTTTATTTTTCTCTCCTTGGTCCCCAAACCAAAGGCCACTCCAGCACTTAGGCTCAGAGACAAGGCAATTTAAGGAGAAGGTGGAAGCAAGAGAAAAATGTGAACAAGAAGAAAACACACATCAGGAGGAAGAAACAAAAAACATATTCTGGCATAATGAAAAACCAGGACAGATCACCCTCTTGAGGAATCATGAGTTTGATGCCACAGAGGATCCTACCTATAAAAAATTATGGATATGGTAGAATGGGAATTTAGAGTATGCATGGCAAAACAATGAAGGGAATACAAGGGAAAGTGGAAAACCACCAAAGGAAATTCAAAAATTGACCCAAGAAATGAGAGAAAGACAAGATGAAATTAGAAAGACTATATTGGAGCTTAAGTAATTGAAGGAGTCACTCAGGGAACATAAAGATGCAGAATAAACTATCAACAGATTAGACCATGGAGAAGAATCTCAGGGTTAAAGGATAAGGCTCTTGACTTAACTCAGGCATTTAAAGAAGCAGCAAAAAAGAGAGTAAAAGAAGAGCAATCACTGAGAGAATTATGGGACTTCATGAAGTTTTCAGACATATAAATTATAGATATTGCTGAAGGAGAGGAAGGATAATGCAAACAAATCGAAGCACTACTGGAGAATATCATAAATAAAGATTTCCCAAGCATTAATAAATATCCACACTTCTTTTAGATGGATATTGAACCTTGGTTCATCTCACCACAGAAAATCTCCTAGACACATTGTAATGAACCTGGCCAAGGTAAATATGAAAGAGAAAATTTTGCTAATATCCAGGAATAAGCATAAGTTGATTGATAGGGGCAAATCTATCAGAATGACAGCAGACTTTTCAGTTGAAACTTTTCAAGCTAAAACAGGGTGTTCATCTACCTTTAACCTTCTTAAACAAAACAAATGTCAGCCCAGAATTCTGTATCCTGCTAAACTAAGCTTCAAATTTGATGTAGAAAGCAAATCTTTTACTGACATGCAAAAATTGAGGAAATTTGCCACTACAAGACCAATTCTACAGGAAATTCTTAGACGTGTTATTCACATTGCCCATCACAATGGACCTCCACTAAAGTAGACACCTACAAACTAAAGAACAAAACATAACTTCCACAATAGTGCAAAAGATCAAACTAAGCAAATGGACCTTCACAAAATAAGATGAATAGAACTCCACCATACTTATCAATTCTTTCAGTAAATGTGAATGGCTTAAATTCCCCACTGAAGAAGCACAGGCTGGCTGACTAGATAAAAAAGCATAAGCCATCCATATACTGTCTCCAGGAAATACACCTAACATCAAGGGACAAAATAAGACTCAAGATAAAGGGTTGAAAAACAATATTCAGGCAAATGAAAATCAGAAGAAAGGAGGGGTTCCAATTTTATTTTCAGATACAAGTAGATTTAAAGCAATAAAATTTAAGAAAGACAAAGATGGTCAGTATATACTGGTCAAGGGAACAACACTATGAAAGGACACTTCAAATCTAAATATATGCACACCCAACTTAAATGTTTCCAGATTTATGACATAAACCCTAATTAATCTGAATAATATGATATCCTACAACACCATTAGCTTGGGACTTTAACACCCCTCTGATAGAACTAGACAGATCCTCTAAACAGAAACTTTAAAAAACACAAAAAAAATCCCAAGGGACTGAAATATATTCCTAGAACAATTTGGTTTAATAGACATATATAGAACATGCCATCCCAAAGATAATGAATATATGTTCTTGCCAGCCCATGGATCATACTCAAAAATTGATCTTATCCTAGGGCACAAATCAAACCTCAATAAATTTAAAAGAATTGAAATTGTACCTTGTATCTTTTCTGACCACAAGTAAGTAAAGATGGAACTAAACTTCCACAAAGACTTTCAACCCCACACAAATTCATGAAAACTAAACAACTTCATGCTAAATGACAATTGGGTTAAGGAAGACATAAAGAATAAAAATATTAAATTCTTTAAACATAGTGATAAAGCCACAGGCAACCCAAACCTGTGGAATATAGCAAAAGCTGTCCTAAGAGGGAAATTTATCATATGCCCACATCCAAAAAACAGAAAGAGTGCACATCAAAAACCTAATGAATGCTTTCAAGGAACTGCAAAGGAAGAGAAATCCAACCCCAAACCTAGCAGAAGTAAAGAAATATTCAAATTAAATAAGAAATTAATAAAATTGAAAACAAAAATGTTCAGAAAATTAAATAAAGTAAAAAAGTTGGTTCTCAGAAAAGATAAGCAAAATCAACAAAACATTGGCCAGATTAACAAGAAACAGAAAAGTTAAATCTCTAATAACCTCAATCAGTAATGGAAAAGGGAAATAACAACAGATATCACAGAGATACATGAGGTATCTCTGACTATTACAAGAAACTCTATGCCCAGAAATTTGACTATGTGGAAGAAATGGACCAATACCTAGAATCACACAATCTCCCCAGATTAAGAAGAAACAGAACTCTTGAATAGATCAATGTCAAGCACCAAAATTGAAGAAACAGTAAAAACATTCCCAACAACAACAACAAAAGAAGCCTTGGGCCAGATTGGCTTCACATCAGAATTCTATCACACCTTCAAAGTAGAACTGATACCTATACTGCAGAACTTCTTTCAGAACATTGAGAAGGATGGAAACTTTCCAAACATGTTATATGATGCAAAGATCACCTTGATACATAAACCAGGAAAGGACCCAACTAAAAAGGAGAACTATAGACCAATTTCACTAACTAATATCAATAAAATATCAATCCTAGCAAATAGATTACAGGTACATGTTAAAAAATTTATACATCATGATCAAATAGGCTTGATCTTAGAGATGCTAGGTTGGTTTAACATATGCAAATCTATACATACAATTCACCACATAAATAGAAGTACTAACAAAGACCATATGATTCTCTCAATAAATGTAAAAAGATTCATCATCCTTTTCTAAAAAGAATGCTTAAGAATATAGGCATACATGTAATATTTCATAAATTGATTGAAGTTGTCTATGACAAACCCACTGCCAATATCATAATGAATTATGTAAAGCTGAAAGCTTTTCCAATTAGAACTGGAATCAGACAAGGATGCCACTATTGCCTTCACTGTTCAATATTGTTCTGGAAGTTCTAGGTAATGCAATCAGATAAGAGAAGGATATCAAGGGTATCCAAATTGGGACAGAGGAGGTCAAACTCTCACTGTTTCCTGACATAATGACCGTATACTTAGGAAACCCCAAGAAATTGCCACGAGACTCCTGGAAGTGATCAAGAAATACAGTTACATCTCAGGATATAAAATCAATCTCCACAAGTCAGTAGCCATCATATACACCAATAGCAGTCAAGCTTAGAATCAAATCAAGGACAAAATACTCTTAATAATAGTTTCAAAAAAGTGAAATTCCTAGGAATACACCTAACAAAGGGTGCAAACAATCTATAGAGAGAATGATGAAACCTTGAGAAAAGAAATAGCAGAAGACAATAACAAATGGACAGACATACCATCCCCATGGCTAAAAGAATCAACACTGTTAAAATAGCTATACTACCCAAAGCCATGTACAGATTTAATGTCAGATTTTCATCTTGCTAGATTTGTTTATGTTGGTTCCTTAATATTAAAAACATATACATAAGGAGTGGCCACCATGTAGTGCTTCAGGGTTAGAAAAAGAAAGAGGGACCAGAGAAAACAAATTTTTTTCCACTGACTCTAGGTGGTGCTCTTGGGTTTAAAAAGAAGAAGAAAGAAAGAAAAAACTACTTCTGCATGTGGTAGGGACAAGAAGTAGTTCCCTTGGAGACTAAGTAGTGTTTCCCTGCCTTATTTGATTTTAATCTGGGTGTGGTAGCTGTGTCAGAGTTGAATTTGTAGGGAGTTAGAGCCAAAGTCTTGAAGCTTACAGCAAATTTAATGGGGGACACTATCCAAACAGTTCCCTGAGGTCAGTATATATGACCCGTTTTCTTTAACCATTCATCTCATTGATAGACACTATTATTCTATTAATATATCTTAGCTGTTGCAAATAGTGTTGCAATGAATATAAGGGTGTGGTTTTCTTTGCTGTACTGATTTTATTTCCTTAGACATATACTCAGCAATATAATCCACAATCCCACTTCTGGGAAAATAATTCTATTTTTAGTTTTCTGAAGAAACTCCACACTTCTTTCCATAAAGGTTGCATTAATTTACATGTTCACAAACAATACATAAAAGATTTCTTCTCTCCACACCCTCACCAATACTTGCTATCATCTTTTTGATATTAGCATTCATTCTAACAGCTGTGAGGTGATATTGTGATTTTAATTTGTACTGCCTTGGTGATCAGTGATGATGAGCATTTTGTTTTAAATCTGTTGAACACTCTTTGCACCTAGAGGGATAGACCCTCCATGAATTGGGTCCAATCCTCCGTCCACCACTTACTGGAGTGCCATGTGTGTGGGAGAGAATCTCCTGTAGCCTTAATTGCTCTAGGATTCCACCTGTAGGCTATGTTGCTGGATTGCTGCACTCCCTTGTGCCCACTTTCCATGCAGGCTTTCCACCCTTCATTTGTTGGTCATTTTTTAAAAAGTGTCTGTTTAGTTTCTTTGCCCATTTTGATTGGATTATTTGCTGTTGGCTATTGATTTATTTGAGGTTCTTACATATTTTGAATATTGGCCCTTTATCATATATGTGGTTTGCAAATACTTTCTTACATTCTTTAAATTCTCTTTTCACTCTATTAATTATTTCCTTTGATGTGAAAAGGCTTTTAGTTTGATATCATCCAATTTATGTTTGCTTTTTGTTGCTTTTGCCTTTGTGGTCTTATCCCAGAAATCTTTGCCCAGATCAATGTCATAAAATTTTCCTCCTGTTTTCTTTTAGTGGTTTTATAGTTTTAGTTATTATATTAAAGTCATTTTTAAAGTTTTTAATTGTTCATTTTTATTAATACATAGTACTTGTACATATTTATGAGGTATCTATAATATTTTGATGCAAATATGCCATGTGTAATGATAAAATTTGAGTAACTGAAACACCTATCACCTTAAATTTTTATTTCTTAGTATCAGGAGCTTTCCAATCCCACTCTTGTAGTTATTTTGGAAGATATAATAAATTACTGTTTTAGGGTAAAATCACCCAATTTTACCTTCCAAACACTATTGAACTCATCCAATTTACATGTCCTTTATTTCTTTCTTCTGTTTAATTTGTCTGGCTATGTCTTCCAATATAATTTTAAATAAAAAGTGGTGAAAATAGGCATTCTTATCTTGTTTCATATTTTAGAAGAAAAGTTTTCAGTTTTTCTGCTTTAAGTATGGCATTAGCTGTGAGGTTTTCCTTTACAGCCTTTATCACTTTAAGATGCATTCTTTTGATACACAGTATGTTGAGAGCTTTCATCACGAAATGATGTTGAATTTTATCAAATACTTTTTTGGCATCTATTGAAATGATCCTATAGTGTTTATCCTTCATTATGCTGCTATGTTCTATCTTAAGTATTGATTTTCATATGTTGTATTATCCTTTCATTTCTGGATTGAATCCCACTTGATGGCTGTCCTAGTTTGCTCTGTGTTGCTTTAAAGGAATACCTTAGCCTGGATAATCCATAAAGAAAAGAAGATTATTTGCCTCATTGTTCTGCAAGCTGTAGTTTATTATCATCATCTGCTTCTGGTGAGAACCTCAGGAAGGTTCCAAGGTGCAGGAGAGCCAGAGTGTCACATGGAGAGTGAGAGAGTGAGACAAGAAATAGGAGGAAGGTGTCAGCCTCTTATTAATGATCCCATCTCCCTAGAACTGACATAGCAAGAACTCACTCATTACCATGAAAATGGCACCAAGCAATTCATGAGTGGTCTGTCCCATTACCCAAACTCCTCCCACTAGGCCCAACCTTCAACATCAGGGATCAAATTCCAACATGAGATTGGGAGGGGACAAGTATCCAAACTATATCAATCATATTGCTTAATTTCCATGAATTTTTTTTTTTTTTGAGACAGAGCCTCAAGCAGTCACCCTGGATAGAGTGCTGTGGCATCACAGCTCACAGCAACCTCCAATTCCTGGGCTCAAGTGAGTCTCTTGCCTCCACCTCCCAAGTAGCTGGGACTACAGGCGCACACCACAACACCAGGCCATTTTTTTGGTTGCAGCCGTCATTTTTATTTGGCGGGCCCAGGCTGGATTCAAACCCGCCAGCTCAGGTGTACGTGGCTGGTGCCTTAGCCTCTTGAGCCACAGGCGCCAAGCCAATTTCCATGAATTTATGTAGATCCTAAAATTCCTCATTGCAGATCTAGGTTTATTAAACTGTGGTTAGAAAACATGCTTCATATGATTCTAATTTTTTTTAACTTTTTGAGCCTTGTTTTTTGCCCTAATGTGAAGATTGCTCCATGTGCTGATAAAAAGAATATGTTTTCTGTATCTATTTAATGAAATGTGCTGTAAATATTTCTTAGGTCTATTTGGTCTATAGTGCAGATTAAGTCCAATGTTTCTATATTATTTTTCTGTCTAGATGATCTGTTCAATGCTAAAGAGGAGTGCTGAAGTTCCTAATATTACTGCATTGGTGTTTTTCTCTCACTTTAGCTTAAAATCATCTGGGTGCTCCAGTATTAGATACAGATATATTTACAATTGTTATATCCTCTTTCTGAATTGACCCCTTTATCATTATACAATAACTTTCTTTGTACCTTTTAATATTTTTTCTCTTGAAGTCTATCTTATCTGATATAAGTGTAGTTACTCCTCTTGTTTTGGTTTCCATTTGCATGGAATGTCTTTTCCATCTGTTATTTTTAGTCTTTGTGTGTCTTTATATGTGAAGTGAATTTCTTCTTCACAACATAGAGTTGGGTCTTGTTTTTTTATTCATTTAGACACTGTATGTGTTTTACCGCATAATTTAGTCCATTTACATTCAATGTTATTATTTCTCAACAAGGACCAAATACTGCCATTTTGTTATTTGTTTTCAGGTTTTTTCTTTTTTATTTTTAAATATCTGTATTTTAATAGTCTTCATTACATTATTTCCCCCCCCACCCCTCCGTGGTAAGACAGAATTGATTTACAGAAAAAATACAGAAAACACCAAAGCTCCTGGTAGAGGGAGAGATTTCAAGTGGGGAGTGAGATGCTCTCTGCGTTCCTCCCCCGGTCGTTCCCCCGTCTCCTCCTCTAGGCCTCTAGCCTCAGGATATATATAGGTGTATGGGTTCCTTGGCCAGGAAACAAATGAATACAGTCCCTTCCACCAGGGGCAATGTGAATGAGTGTATCAGTGAGTGGACACAGTCCATCCATGGAATTCAGGCCTAGGAAATTCACAAGAAACTGACCTAGGCATAGGAAATGGGGGTTCTTATTCACATTTTAAGGGTCTTAGGAGAATGAGTATGGTTTTAATGAAAAGTGGAAATTTCAAAGTTGCCTAGTCACATAAAAAAACTCTTTTATTTCTGGCTTTATTCTTTGAGCATTACTTATTCCACATTCTGAAAGCACATTTCTCTTCTGTATGGCCTTTTCAGTGAATGGGTAGAAGCAGGTCCCAGATTCCTTTAGGATAAGCACTTTGCCTTGTGTATCTTAGAATTCTCCACAACACTTCACCAACTGCTCTGCAGGTCACCAGCCTTCCATAAATACACCTTGATTGCATTGCTTGTGTGAAATGGGTGCAGAGAACTTTTAATACCCTACTGTCAGTGTCTAAAAAAACTCCAGGGCAACAAGAATCACACATTACCTGACCTCCTTTTCCACGACTGGTTTATGGGAGATCGCAGCTCTTAGCAATAATAGTATGTGACGTAGCTACTCGCCAAATGTAAAAATCGTGTAAGAAAACAACCTTCCTACCACTAACAGCCAGCTGGCTCAGAACTTTCCTATTGTCATCTTCTTAATCTTCCTTCTAACTAAATGCACTTTTGACACAAATTTTGCTCCAGAAACATTCCTATATAATTTGAGATGAATCATTGTGGCAACAGTCAGATGAGATAAGGTAAACTACACATGGTCTAACACGAAGGTAAGTAGAAATTTGAGGCATGACAGTGGGAACCGTAGTAAGGATTGAGATAGAGTGAGGGATGCTCTGGAAGACTGAGTTTGCCTGTGAAAGACGTGGTGAATGAGGAATTATCTCCATGTTAGACTCTTCATTTCACATGTTCAGGACCTTAGAAAGCCTTTCACATAAATGTGAAACATAAGACAGTACTGGTCTGGCGGGGAGAGCCTTTTACTAACAGGTCGGGACACTCAACTACAGCATTTTTATTGCACAGTCCAGACACTGGACTGGAGTTTATCAATTTTTAATTGGCCCTTGTGTTTTATGGAGTCCATTTTTGATTTTTTTGCCCAGGCTCCATGATCAATGATGACACAAGGTCTCCTAATTTTTCCCTCAGGATGTCTCCATTCTCCCTTCTGGTTCCTGGCTTCATTTGGGTCTTTCTCAACACAAAGTTTGCCTAACTGTTGTCCATAAAGGCTCATTCATCCTGCACGTTTAGTTTCCTCAAACCATGATTTAAGTGGCACCCTTTCCAGCTCCGGCATCATTCAAAGATGCCCCATGATTGGAGAATACAGCTCATCTACTTTAGCCCAGTCCCTCCTTAGCCAGATTGCACCCATCTTTTATTGGCTCTTTATTGAGAAATTAGATAGAAGTTTCCTGTCCCTTCGGCCTAAATAGTAGATACAAATATTTCTCATTTTTAAATTCCAAACATGAGCCTCGTTGGTGCAATTTCAGGCCCACTTGCTTTCCCGGTTCATTCTACCACATAGTGACCACCTTTCTTTCTAAATCTCAAATGGTGCCATTGTCTCTAGTTATTTGTTTCTTGCCATTTATTACCTCACAGTTATATAGAAACATTATTCTCTAGTCATATGTACGTGGCTTTGGGGAAATGACATAATCTCTACAGTTCTCAATTGCCCTATCTGTTAGAAATGAATGCAGATGTGTGTGGCCACAGGTGGCTTTGGAGTCACTGCAAACATGCACACAAAGCACTTAGCACTGTGCTCGGTTCCCAACAGTGACTACTATTATTACCTAGAAAATATGTCTATTATCCTTTTTTTCATCATAAGGAGTTGACTCTTAATTATATCAGGGCACAAGGCAAGGAAAAATAATGTAGCGTAGGTTTCAGGGTAAAATGTCTTATATATACAAACAAGACTGCTCTTCCCATAATGATGAAAATGAACAAGAGTATATGTAAAAATGGTGAGTATGAGGAATCTGTGGCAGAAAAAGTTCTGGGGAACATATCATCTTCATCGTGAAGTTTTTAAAGGTGCCCTGATGGAAATAATGGCAGTGAAACCATATTGAGAAGAGACACTCAGGAGCACACGGCAACTCCTATCTTGATGAGATAAGAATGGACTCATGATTGTATGGGAAGCCCGCACACTGTACTCCAAGCTTGAATCATTGTACACAGTTATGACTCAATAAAAAATAATTAAAAAAAAAAAAAAAAAAGAATGGACTCACGGAATCCAAGTAAGATCAAGACGCCATAAACACCATCCGATTTGGAAAGCAAAAGATTGGAAATGAAAATGTGCTCCAAGACCAAGGGGGTTCCTTTGGTAGTTGTGGACTGAAGACGTCCACCCTATGTCCGGGGTCACAGGTGTTTACACTCAGTTTCAAAAACCTAATGGGAGCTTTTCCTCTAAGCAACATTTCTGTTTTCAAAATGACAAGGAGTGAGCGATGAGTCTCTTCACTGGTGCCATAAACTACTAGTAACTGTGGTCCCTCTTTTGGAGATGCCTATCACTTACACAAGCAGGGGTAAAAGGCCACTGAGCCAAGATTGAAACTCAGCTCTGTTTGGGCCCAAAATGCTGAAATAGTTAGATTTAAAGAATAGGTAAGTTATAATATACCCGCTTAAAGGTGTGCACTGCATCAATTTTTTCAAGTTTTGAGTAATTGTGATAAACGTGGTTGCAAAAATGACAAAGTTAACTTTTGAACAATAAGATAAAGGATATTTGGAAAATTTTTGGAAATGGAACTATGATTTTAGATTACATGAGTATAAAATCAGGATTTGGGTAAGAAGGTAAAGTATGGCAATGTTTTCACTTGCATCTCCGGGAGCCAGTGTATACCATTTTGTTCTTATGATATTGATGAAGCACTTGAAAATTAGATATTCTCTAAATAAACTTTGAGTTATTAAATACGTCAAAACTGGATTTATCAAATACATAGGGAATGATAATGATAATACTGCATATTAAAAATCTGTGGAACCTGGCCAAAGCCAAAATTAAAAACAAGTTTACACCATGAAATACTATAATTAAAGTGAGAAGGAATGAAGATATGCAACAAACAAATTAAAAAAATGTTTCCAAAGAAAGGAAAAATAGGAGTGAATCCAGTTATATAAATAAGTATAGGTAAAACATGGTAGAAAACTATAAAAAAAATTCTATTATATCATTTAAAACCATTTCTACAGATGATAATAAAATATGGAATTATATTTGAGATTGCTGGATTTAAACTATTAGACTCTGGATCCCTAAAATTAATTTTAAAGGTTTTGCAGAGCAACTCAAAGAAATAGGTTTTCCCATTTCAGTACAGTTAAAACTGAGGTTGAGTTTTCACCTAATCTCAAGGACAAATAATGATGGTCGGCTGTCAAATAAAGGATATTAGGGATTCAAGAACTTCACTTCGGGAGCCCATGAAGGTAACTGAAAGAGAAGTTTGAAACTGTACAGAGCAACTAGAGCTGAGGCATGAGTGGTGCACAGACTACAAAATAAGGGGACAGGCCACATGTGTTAGGAGGAGCAAGGGGGGGTGGGGTCTTGGTGTGGGCCCCACCTTTTGGGGGCAAAACACGATTGTAAGAGGGACTTTACCCAACAAATGCAATCAGTGTAACATGGTTTCTTGTACTCTCAATGAATCCCAACAATAAACAAAAAAAAGATATCATAGACAGAAAAAGAAATAGGCATTGGAATTTGAGTATACAGTAACAGTATCAGGAACTGTCAGGCTCTAAGTTTTCATCCTATCCTTAAACTAATAAGTTAGTCTATGACAATTTCTTATGTACTAGCTTCAGAAGGCACAAGACCAAAAGAACTATAAGGGTTTCACGTCTGCACTCAAAGGTGACATGGAGTGGGCTAAATGGATACTGTGGATTTACTTCACGGCCCAGGATCCTTGAGCCATATCCAGATCTTTTATAATGGGCTGCCTGAAACCTGCCTGACTTTTGTTGTGAAGGAAGATATGTCTTTATTATGCTAGACAGCAAACAGATCTGCTTTCTGCTTGTGAGGGAGATACTATCTCTGTCTCCCAAGCCTGTTTGCTATATAAACATCATTGAAAAGACAGTCAAGAACAAAGCTCTCTTTACCTCTGCTCACAATACGTGCAGAAATGAGAAAGAGCCTAACTGTCTCTGAACACGGACAGATGCTCTAAGTTTCAGATATTACCTTAGAATTGCTGTGTGTCTGACCTGCACAGCTCTGTGAGGCATGTTACAGGGTAAATAGAAGCCAGGATTTATTTAAGAACAGTCAGTGGTTCTTCAAGCAACTTCATCCAGTGATATAGAAATCCAAGGGTTAATTATTTAAATTTTTTAAAGTAAAACAAACACACATACACAAAAACACTAACTGGGTGACCTGGATGAACAATGACAAACACAGAAAATAGAAATTTTAGAAAAGGCATATGAGATAACTTCAAAAAGATTATGGAAAAATGGAATTAAATTAAAAAATAAAAATATAAATATTAACTTATTTCTCAGCATGACCTCCATAAAGTTCAAGACACTTTGGTAAGCAAAGATACTAACCTTTTAGTTCAGACCTGAAGAACTTAGAGTCTTGGGAATTTAACTATGTCAAACTGTACATTATTAACTGAAGAAAATTAGCTGCCCTTTAAAGATTTTTTAAGATTAGGAAACAAACAGAAGTCAGGAGTAGCCAAATCAGTATGATAAGGTGGACACCTAATGATTTCCCTTCAAAACTCTCACAAAATGTCCTTGTTTGATGAGAAGAACAAGCAGTGGCACAGTCCTGGTGGAGGATTCTTTGGTGAAGTTTTTCTATGTACTTTTCAGCTAAAGCTTCGGCTAACTTTCTTAAAACATTGTCATATTAAGCAGATGTTACCATTGTCCGGCCCTCTAGAAAATCAACGAGCAAAATGTATTGAGAATCCAAAAAAGTGTGGCCATGATGTTTGATTGGACAACTTCCACTCTTGATAGCCATTGTCTTGATTGTACTTTATCTTCAGGATAGCACCATGTTTCATCTCCTGTTACAATTCTTGAAAGAGATGCTTGAGGACCTCAATCCTGCCTATTTAAAATTTCCATTGGAAGCTCTGCTCATTTCCTGATCTGGGTACAAAGCTTTTGATATCAATCTAGCAGAAAGTTTGCTCAACTTCAATTTTTTAGTCAGAATTGAGTAAATAAACCAATTAAAACATCTGGAGTGTTAGCTATTGTTTCTGCTATTAATCTTTGGTGCACTTCAGTTATAGCATGAACAAGATTAACCTTTTCTATGCAAATTGATGTGTATGGTTTGCCTTTGTGGAACAGATAGCCGTAGATAAAGAGACTTATAAAAAGATTATGAAAAAATATTATATGTAACTAAATGATAGTATATAATGTATAATTTTCTAGGAAAACACGAATTATTTATTTTTAGGCATTTAACTCTTTAACTACTATGGAATAAACTTTAGTATATAATATTTAGTATATAATAAATAACAATGCTCTCTGTATCTCTGCTTACAATATATAAGCTATCTGAGAGAACTGGAGGAAGAAGAAAAAACACAGAAAATAGAAGTTAGGGAAGGCATATAAGATAATGTCAAAGAGATTATGAACAAATAGAATTAAAAAATATAAAAACTTTTCTAATAGTATAAAACATAATGCAGATATTGAATTTTTTAAATCTTAGCATATCAAATATCCCAACATAATTTATTATATTAAATAACTTATTTTTAATATATTGTTTTAAATAGAGAAAACCATGAAAAAAAATAGCATAATGTTAGAAATAGCACAAAATAAATGATCAATAAATCTGATTTGTAATTTTATTATTGTCCATTCTATCATAGGAGGTGGTGTAGAGTAGCATTCAAATTATAGACCTGGGAGAAGGGGGGAGGGTGTTTGGCAGGAGGGAGGGCATGAGGAGGGATCTTACCTAATGTGCACATTGTAAGGGTGTATAACACACCCCCTGGGTGAGGGGCTCCTTTACAAATGGAACTTTACCCTGGAAGTGAGAACAATGTAACCTAAAAATTTGTACCCTCATTAATTTGTAATTAAAAAAAAAAGAGAGAGAATAGACCTGGAAGGCTTCCTGGATAAGAGATCACGCCTGCCCTAAGTAGCTGAATGGTTTGGGGCATATTCTTTTACCTCCTAACCTGTCTGTACTTCCAGTTTTATTCAATTGAAAGGGTGGGTAGTAATAGAATTAAATTAGTTAATAATTATAAAGGATTGAAACAGTGGCTGGGACAAAAACTCAAAAAGTATTAGCTCTTACTATTTTATATGGAATAGCAAAACACAGCAAATAAATACAGAGAGAGCAAAAGAAGAAAAATGTTTGTTACACAAACTGTGTACTACTCTGAGAAGCAGAGTATATAGTTTTAATTCATAGGAAATATATAAATCTTCAAGAAAAGACAAAGACATTGATGGAAAAATTCCTAAGAAGATAAGCAGCCAATATACACACGTGAAAATACCCTGACAGATGAAGTTCTTAAATATTTATTATTACTGGCACTAAAAACTGAAAATCAAAACAAGCATATTTTTCTCCTATCAGATTGCAAAAGTATATGTAGGAAAAAAATGAGTATGAGCACCCTCATGTGATACTAAACAATGAAGTACAGAGGTACATCAAATTCCTGGATGAAATACATCAATATTTCAAATCCTCAAGTCTTTAAAGAAGAAATCCTACCACTCAAAATTTATTCTAACAAAAAAATCAAATGATGTCTATAATGTGCATCATCACAGTGTTATTATAGCAAGAGAACATTAAAAACATAAGGGTTCAACAAAAGAGCAATGATTATGTACATTGTGGTGCATGTACAGTACGTTATGTGCAGGACTCAAGACTACAAAGGGGCAAGAGATGTTCAGGATGTAAAATGTAAGAACTCACTCATTCTCGTGGTTGTACAAGTGCCAGCAATGCGGAGGGTGAGGGCCTTACATTTTACTGGGAAGGTATTTCTTTTGCCTCACCTCAGTCCAGATCCTAAATATGGGGTCATTTAAAACCAGATTAGAAAATATTATCTAATTATTTAAGCTCCTATTTTTAGATATTTATTTTTTGGTTTGGTTTTGTTTTTCTCACAAAGGCAATTCTTTATTTTACTTTTTATTTCATAGTATTAGGGGGTACCAATGTTTTCTTTACATACTTCATATTTTTTACAGATTGAGTTAAAGTTATAAATTTTCCCTTCACCCAGATAATGTGCCCTCTACCCGGGAACGTGGATTTATCCATCCGCTCCTCCCACTCCCCCATCTTGAGTTTCATTGAGATTCACTTCCATACGTGCATTAAAGTGTTGATCATTAGTTCCAACTTAGTATTAAGTACATTTGTTTGTTTCTCCATTCTTGTGATAGTTCACTTAGAAGAATTGTTTCCAGTTCCATCAATGTACACAAAAGATATTAGATTGCCGTGATTTTGTGGCTGAATAGTACTCCATACTATGCATTTACTACATTTTATTAATCCATTCATATATTGGTGGGTGTTTGGATTGCTTTCACATCTTTGCAATTGTGAATTGTGCTGCTATTAACATACCAGCGCAGGTGTTCCTTTTATAAAATGACCTTTCCCTCTTTGGGCTTGCTGGCTCAAATTGTAGGTCTACTTTAAGTTCCTTGAGGTATCTCCATACAGTTTTCCATAGAGTTTGTACTAGTTTGCAATCCCACTAACACAGTACAAATGTTCCTTTATTTATGCCTCCAAGCCACCATTTGTTTGGGGACTTTTTGATAACAGCCATTGTCCCTAGAATTACATGTTATCTCATTGTGGTTTTGATATGCATTTCCCTGAAGATTAGAGACTTTGATCATTTTTTTCACAAGTTTGTCGGCCATTAGTATATCTTCATTTGAAAGGTTTTTGTTCAGGTCTTTTGCCCACTTTTTTTTTTTTTTTTTTTTTGAGACAGAGCCTCAAGCTGTCACCCTGGATAGAGTGCCATGGCATCACAGCTCACAGCAACCTCCAATTCCTGGGCTCAAGCGAGTCTCTTGCCTCTGCCTCCCAAATAGCTGGGACTACAGGCACCCGCCACAACGCCCGGCCATTTTTTGGTTGCAGCCATCATTGTTGTTTGGCGGGCCCGGGCTGGATTTGAACCCGCCTGCTCAGGTGTACGTGGCTGGCACCTTAGCCCGTTGAGCCACAGGCGCTGAGCCTTGCCCACTTTTTAATAGAGTTGTTTGGGTTTTTTTCTTGCCAATTTGCTTTGGTTCTTTGTAGATTCTGGTTATCACTCCTTTATCAAATGTATAATGTGAATATTTTTATATAGTTCTAATGTAAAAGTCCAAGCTTGGTGTACATATATGGAAACATCATATTATTTATCACAATATAACTTTGTCCTGTTCATTATGTGATATTTAATTTCTTGCTATTTTTCCTTTCTATTTTGAATAGTATTAGGATAACTTTCTATATGTAATTTTTTCTGTATGTTGTAGATTATTTATTTTTATTTTTTCTTAGAATTAGGATTATTGGGATCAGAGTTATGAACATTTTTCAGATCCTTGATAAATGTTGATGGTTGCTTTCCAGAAAAACTCTTCATTTTTACACCTTCAGGCAGGCAACTTCATTCGGTAAGGTCACAGACCATGTATCACTTCTTCTATGGAAACTCAAATGTGTGATAAATTTGAGTTATTTCCTTATCTTGACAATTCTATTGAAACTTCCATAGAGGTAAGAACTTGGATGTAAACATTTTTGTTTTCCCTTATGTGTTTTGCATATTTAGACCATGTTAAAAGCTTATTAGGCTCTAGTTGATAAACAATATCTCAAATATAATTTTCTAACACAGTTTTATAGACTCTTTAAAACTAGGAGTGCTCCCACCCCCCTTTTTTTTAATCCTCTAGTAGCAGCAACATGAATGGAGATTGGCCAGACATCAAGTCAAGGAAAGACAAAAGATCCAGCTGGCATTAGCAATTCCTTTAATGCTGTATGAGTCACAGGGTGGAGGATGCAAAGAAATGGCAAATTAATGTAGAAAGCGTTTGGGGGGATCATCTTGCTCTCCAGACTGGTCTCTGTCATTGCCACTATGCTGGGATTACATACCAACTTCACTGCACAGGTCATATTGAGAATTTACTAAATTAAAATTTGAGCAACAAGAGATTAAAAATCATTTTTAAAAAGAATAGAAAGAAAATAATTTTTACTGTTATTTCCATTATCAAAGTATATTAGCAAAGAGGCAGCTGTCTGACATGTTTTTATGAGAACAGCCACACTGTCCAAGTAGCAATGTTTATACTTTCAGACCATATCTAAATTGATTCCAGGATACTCTATTAATCTTTTTATTTTCCTTCCAATATTAATGGTAATTTCCTTCTAATTGATCATGTCAGTGATCCAAGTCTGCTGTTTAGGACAGGTGAGAACACAGAATCAATAGTGTCACAGCCAAGGTGTTCTAAGGCACCAGGGCATGAGCTGAGAAATCATATTAAATACCTTGGGCTTCTAGTGGGTGGTGACTTGAGACCAGATGGCACTATATTTGGTACCTGGGATTTGCAGTGTGAGGGACAAACTGACACAGGGAAGAAATATCATTATCTTGTCTGCTAACTCAAATCCTAGATACACAAATTTATGGGTTAGGTTTTGATATTTGTTTTCTTTCTTCCTTCCCCTACCTCTTTGTGTCTCACTCTCGTATTTATGTGCTGTAAGGGAATATTCAATTACTCTAAGGGAGACCACCTGTGCTTTAAAATAACAAGAGGTCAACCATCTTATTCCCCAGTGAAAACTTATTCATAGGCATATTTGCAATAAGAATTCAGGTTTTACTGGTGGACACTGTGAAATTTTTTTTAAAGTCCAATGTCTACTTTACTGATTGCCCCAGAGATAATTGTTTACGATCTTTCTATCAGATAACATGTGATTATATTTATGGTTATCAGTTTTGAAATTTAAATTACCAGCTACCAAATAGCTTAGTGCAGAATGATCATCCCTCCTTTAGCAGTTATGATATTGAAAATAATGAAATAGATTTTAAAAACCTGAAAAACTATTTCCAATAACAGAAACAAAATGAAACAACCTTTAAGTGTTTTCTCTCTTTGGTCCTTCAGCATCTAGATGGGTCAGGCTTTCTTGGAATCTGCTGTCCCAGCTGTGATGGTTCCAATCTGGCTATGTAATAACAGTACTAATCGGAATTGTGCACCACCGGCTGCACTGGGTTTCCATGTCTGGTCCTCAGGGTCCTGTTCTGATTCTAGTTGATCCAACTGGTTGTAGTGCAAGCGCTCTGAGCATGAATTATGAATGACCCGCCTTGCCCATCCATCATCTGGATTCTGCAGGCCACCTATGCCTGTCAGAAGTAGGCAGGTTGCTACCAATGAAAGGCTACAGAAAATAACCCCACATCCAAGAAAAGGGCCACATTCTCTGCACGTATTTTGTTGAAGTCTGTCTCTGGGCCTTCCATAGGCCTTCATCTTGTCAAAGCAGCTTTTCTTTCTTTCTAGCCAGGGAGGAGGTTTTATAGTTGGAAATTTAACAAATATAAAATGTGATTAGAGAGAAGATTCAGAAGAAGTCTTGAGTCTGAGTTCCACTTGAGGATGTGAGCACATTGATGCAATCTGGACCTGCATATTCATCTCATGAATTCAGCTTGGAAATTTGGCTTCCACTGCTACTTCCTAAAAGAGGTGGAGAGCCAAGAGGGTAGCAGCTGAGAGGGGAGGGACAGAAGGCTGGAGAGTGGGCGAGACTAATTGGTCGTGTTGGATGACACAGACTAGATTATGTCTGCTGAAAACTGGAAGGGGGAAGGGAGATTTAATCACTGTTTCTATCAGAAACACGTAAGGCAGAGCATCCTCACAGAACCAGAGGCAGGGACAGGGGCACAACCTCCTTGGCAAGAAAACAGGACAAACTGCACATAAGACTATTTACAAAAGAAAGGTGCCACATTTTGCTCTCCAACTAGATAAGGGAATTAAGAACCAGAAGAGCAAAGTGTAATCTGATAAGAACTATGACAATTTTTGGTCTTAATTCACTAAGACCAGAATGGAACTTTTCCTTGATAACCTAGTCAATAGAGTTTAAAAGAGAGAAAGAGATCACTGGGGTTTGTGGGGGTATTCTAATCACAATGAAAGATTGACTTTGCAAGCAATTAAGAGTGAACATTTTATTTAAAATAAGTATTATTATTAGCTGTTAATTATTCTTATCTGTCAATAGAGTAAGCCATCCCAGGATCTCTAATTATAAAATTACTTATTATAGTATGTCATATAACCTCAAACTGTATTTTTAGACAGTATTCTGTAAATCAAACTTATAGAACCCTGGATGAGCTTCCCAGTTTGCTCTTAATATTTAAGGGACCCCTGCATGTTGGCTAAATGCACAAATTTCCTACAAGAAGAAAAAAAATTCTTCTCTGGGATTTTTCTATCTTTCTTCCTTTCCCGGAATACTTAGTCCCTTTTTAGTAAGTTTCAGTTGTTTTAATAAGAAAACATGGGAAAGAAATAGAAAGTGTTGATTTGTGACTAAAAGGTTCTTTTAGATTACATGTAGGTTCTATAACATAATCTTTTCCCTAGACTCTGGAAATTGAATGAAATAGATATTTCCCACTGGTCATTATCTATGTTACCTCTGGCCATGTACCATAGTTAAATAAACCTCCCTGAGTTTATCTTACATAACCACATTGAGTATCTCAAACTCCCCTCATTATTAAACTCAGCTGTGAGCTAACTAATAGTACCAAAATAGATTTCTGTCTCCTTTTACCATTGGGAAAACATATACCAGAGTCATAGCTCCCTGTAAATAACTGAGCTTGTTCTGGAGCTCTAGTACATAATCTGTCACTTTGTAATGGGAAATTTTTACTTAATTGGAGGCCCTGGTTTGTCATGTTGCATTGTGTCAAAGAACTTAAAGCTTCTTTTTTGCTATTTTTTAAAAAGATTTCTGAAAGTTCTCTTTTCTCAATAAATATCTCCAATTGTTCCTTCCTTTTTCCACTTTCAGTTGCTGGATATTCTTTTTCTGTGAATTTGCAATCAGGGATATTCCTAGAAAGAATAATAGCGGTTTTTATATTGTACCTGTCGCACTCAAGTTCTCCCCAGATGTTTTTAGCAAGATGAATGCTAGGGTAACATAATTATTGTGAAGGTAAAAGGCATCAACTAGTGGATGATCAGAAATGGCTCACCTATGAGCTCAAACAAGAACATTTCTTTCTGAAAGAAAGGATATTGGCCAAGAATGTCTGGCAGAGAAGATGATTAGTTTTGCTTGTAGAACACTCAGAGGATAACACTAGCTGCTAACCACACAAACACATGATCAGAGACATTGATCAGGTGGGGTCAAGAGGGGGCGTGCCACAGTGGGAGAGCACAGAGAGAGGAGGGGATGGCCAGGGTGATGTGGAGAGTGTTTGGGGTGAATATACAATCATGATGAAGTGAGACAAGCATGGGAATCAGATCATTTTGGAATACAAATGTGGCTCTGGCTTTCCTGCTCATTAAAGGAAAATTCGGGACATGTCATAATAAAAAATAATCCTCTTTTTTATATAATTGGAATTAGTAATAATTGGAAATAATTAGAATTAGTTTTTGCAGACGCTGCTGCCAAACACTGTTTTGATTTTAGAGCAAGCAGAGTTTTCTCAGAGATTTAAGTTCGAGAGACGTAAACCTCCCCTTCCTCATCTTGTGTTGTCTACTAAATTATGGAGCCATATTTTAATCAGTTACTCTGACAGTCCCAGCTGAATGCAACATGAACCACACAGATTGGTGTGAGATCTATACAGTCCTTCAGTCTGGATGACTCACCTGAAATCGGGTTGGCAATTAATCATGTGGAATGGTTTTGTTTTATTTTTCCCTTCTACTTTGTAACCAAAATTGACATCTTTATACTCCATAAAAATAAACAAAAAATGGATTATACTTTTAATATTTATAAGTAAAGATGATTGCTGCTAATATTATTAACCATTTGCAATTGTGACAGTGATATACATCTACTAAGTCTGCAATTAAGTTCATGAACTCATCCTAGAAAAAGTGCTACACACCTCATTGCTGAATTTATTGCTGTGATCTTTAAAGTACTCCCCTTAGGAAGCTCCCAATGTCAATGCCTAGTCCATATTTCAAAGCAATTTTAGGGGAAGGCATGGTTTCTCTCTCTTACTCTGGGAGACTGAGGTGGGTAGATTACACAAACTCAGAAAGTCAAGAACAGCCTGAGCAAGAGTGAGACCCTGTCTCTACTAAAAATAGAAAGCTTAGCTGGGCATTTTGGTGGGCACCTGTAGTCCCAGCTACTCAGGAGGCTGAGGGGAGGCTGAGGCAAGACAATCACTTGAGGCCAGGAGTTTGAAGTTGCTGTGAGCTAGGATGCTGGCCCTCTAGCCTGGGGTGACAGAATGAGACTGTCTTAAATAAATAAATAAATACATAAATAAGTAAAAGCAAGTTTGGAATTCTCTTTCTGGAATGGCCATCAGAGCTGTTGTGGTATTATCCTTGATGTCCTGAATGTCTTTGTTTCAATATTTCCTTTATCTTTGGGTGAAGAAAAGAGTCATTGTGGGGCAGATCAGGTGAGTATGCAAGGTCCAGTCCAGCTATTTGTTTACTAAAAACTCGCTCACAGACAGTGCTGTGTGAGCTGGTGCATTGTCATAATGCAAGAAACATGAGTTGTCAGCAGAGATTTTCTTTTTTTTTTTGAGACAGAGCCTCAAGCTGTCACCCTGGATAGAGTGCTGTAGCATCACAGCTCACAGCAACCTCCAATTCCTGGGCTCAAGCGAGTCTCCTGCCTCCGCCTCCCAAGTAGCTGGGACTACAGGTGCCCGCCACAACGCCTGGCCATT
>CAUYRH010026386.1:0-12032 GCA_963574655.1 Perodicticus potto
CTTCTTTCCACTCTCATAACTAGGTGCTTCAAATTGAGGAAAGAGGGAAATGGAGCTTAGAGAAACTGGTCTTATGTTCCAGACATTAGTGGAAAGTATAACAACCATAACACACCATGACAGTATCACCTACTATCTACCACCAATAAGAAAAATTGCTTATCTTAGGAGGAATGTATATCCCCCCATTTTCTAAAAATAGTTGCAAATATACTTTTTTTTTTAAAGAACATAAAAGTGTAAGTTTATTTTATATTACAGAAAGGGAAGAGAGTGGGGGCGGGAGAGATGAGAAGAGAACAGAGAACAAGGAATGAAAGAAGGGAAGATGGGAGAGAATGAGAGAATGGCGTGGCATCAGGGAATGAAAGTAGGGAGATGGGGGAGAGGGAGAGAATGGCGTGGCATCAGGGAATGAAGGTAGGGAGATGGGGGAGAGGGAGAGAATGGCGTGGCATCCTAAAGAAAGAAAGGAAGAATGCCAGCCGCAAACATTTCTCGAGACACCATCACCAGCTGGGGCTAACCACCACAGTTCAATAATTCATTTTTCTGCCAGAGATGTACCAACTGCAAATGATCTCAAAAAAATAAAAAAAAGAGAGAGAAAGGAATACAAAATGATAATAGTATAATTTAGTTCAGTCCTAAATTATACCGAAATTATACCGAAAGACTTGGGTCTAGAACTTAGACTAGGTTAAAGAAACTAGAACTTGATAGAACACCAAACACAATTACAATATAAATGAAATGTAGAAGGGATTTTACTCCTTTCTAAATGAAGCCGGTGCTAAAAGAATCATTTAGGTTTCCTAAATTAAGTATTAATTCTTATGCTTCTATCTCCCTTTTCAAATAACAGAATACTAGTTGCCATAGATATTGAATAGAAAATTATACTTCTGAATTTAATTTCTTCAGTTTGTTTGGTTTAGCTGAAAAACAAAAATATAATCTATACCTTATTGTGTCTGGCAGCTATCTGCCTGATTCCAATTACACATAACATGCAGTATCTTTTCCTTTGGGGGAAAAAAAAAAGCATCGGCTAGGTGTGGTAGATCATGCCTATAATCACAGCACTTTGGGAGGCCAACATGGGAGGACTGCTTGAGGCCAGGAATTCACAACCAGCCTGAGCAACACAGTGAGAAGCCTTCTCTATAAATATTATAAAAATTAGCTAAGTGTGACAGTGTGCATCTGCAGTTCCAGCTCCCTGGGAGGCTGAATCAGGAGGAATTCTTGAGCCCAGAAATTTGAAGTTGCAGTGAGGTATGACGATACCACTGCACTCCAGCCCAGTTAAGAGAGCAAGACCCTATCCCAAAATAAAAAATAAATTAAAAGCATACACCCTACAGTGAAAAACATAAAGGACTGGCTATTGGTTTACTGCTCCCTCTGTAACTATCTAAAGTATGAAATCTCAAATTGTGAGCCACAACCAGAACACACCAAACATGTAAATGTAAATGACCAATAAGAAATGTAAACACTCTCTTTAATTTTAATCCTTTTTGCTCTTCAATCAAAAGGCCTTTTGTCAGGGCACAGCGGCATATGCCTATAGTCCCAGCTATTCAGGAGAATGATACAGGAGGATTTCTTGAACCCAGAAGTTCAAGGCTACAGTGTGTTATGATCAGACCAAGAGAACAGGCACTGTACTCCAACCCGGGCAACAAAGCAATAGCATATCTCAAAAAAAAAAAAAAAAGCCATTTTGGGGAAGGCCCAAAGGACTGTGTGGACTGATTATACTACTTAATCACATGTCTCACCTGGACAGAGCTAGTCATAGTGCTCAAAGCAAACACCGTTGCACAGTCTTTAATAGTGGACTGACTATCAAAGGCACCTTGGGTATCCATAAGCAGCACAGCAACCTAGAAATTTAAGAGATTAAATGCTTAGTAAAATATTTACTAAAAATGACAAAAATCAAATATGAAAGAGGAATTTGAAAATCAATAATTAAACCAAGAAAAAGTACTCATATTATATACATTTTGACATAATAATCCATGTGTTAAATAAAGTTACCAGACATAATTCTATGTTGTTTTGATTTTTAATAGGCCAAGAAAGGATATGGGAGAAAAAAATACCAAAAGAGTATAAATAGAACTTTACTTTCGTTCCATTTGGTCTGTCAATCACAAACACTTCATTCCAAACTTGTATGCCTGTTGTTTCCCTTTCACAACCACCTCGCCATGTAAAGCCAGTCAACGGTTCATTGTTTCCACCAATCCAACTCTGAGAATCCTGTTAAAAGTCAAAGATGAAAGTAAAATAAAACACAAATAATTAAACTAACTTAAGAAATCACCCTATTTCTTATTTTCCATATGAGAAAGCTAAATCCAGACAGACAAAATATACAGTATAACATACACTTATATGTACCTATATCTATCTGTACTTACGAAAGCAGTCCCAAATCCCATGTGGGGTTTTTTTGGGGGGGGCGGGAGGGGGGATTCTTTGTCTTACAGAGAAGTGTTCTCCTCCAAACCTAAGCATTCTCACATCAGCTCACACTTCTACTCTTTAGGCTTCTAGGTAGGTGAGGTCACACTTATTTATCCTCTCTTTAGAAAGATTTCCTAAAATGTTAAAAAAAAAAAAATTCATAAAAAAATAGGTACCAGCTATTTTAACATCTTCTTGTACAGATAAGCAAAACTAAGTTCCAGCCAGAATGACTGTCAGAACATCAACATTCTCTTGCAATAGCTTATACTGACATGTTTTTACATGCCTTAATTTTCTTTAAAAAATAATCAACTTTAAAAATAGCCGGGGCAGCTCACCCATAGCTTAATGATTAGGGTGCCAGCCACATACACTGGGGTTGGTGTGGTCAAACCTGGCCCAGACCTGCTAAACAACAATGACAACTACAACAAAAAAAATAGCTGGGTGTTGTGGTGAGCGCCTGTAGTCCCAGTACTTGGGAGACTGAAGCAAGAGAATCACTTAAGCCCAAGAGTTTGAGGCTGCTGTGAGCTCTGACGCCATGGCACTCAGGCGACAAAGTGAGACTCTGTCTCATATAAAAAAAAATAGGCAGGGCACAGTGGCTCACACCTGTAATCCTAGAACTCTGGGAGGCCAAGGTGTGCGGACTGCTTGAGCTCATGAGTTTGAGACCAGCCTAAGAGCAAGACCCCGTCTCTAAAAAAACAGTCAGGCATTGTGGTGGGTGCCTGCAGTCCCAGCTACTTGGGAGGCTGAGGCAAGAGGATCACTTGAGCCGAAGAGCCTTACCTTGCTGTGAGCTCTGATGCTACGACACTGTACTAAGGGTGAAAAAATGAAATTCCATCTCAAGAAAAAAATAAAAATAACCCCAAGATTTATTTTTAACCTAATTCAAACAACCCAACTATTTATTTAAAAAGCCTTTTTTGAAACCAACAGGGAAATCTGAACTCAAGGTCAGGGTATCTCATTAGATGGTGTTAAACTGGGCTAAAGAAGAATGTTTGATGTAGTAATGATACTGTGGTTGTATTGAGCAAAAAATTATTAAAGTACTCAAGTATTTGTGGTGACAACAGATGCCTGGCATTTGCTTTAAAATATTCCAGTAAAAAACAGAGAGAGAGAGAAAGAAAAACAGATAAAACAAGACCAGAAAATGTTTTAGGCATATTAGGGTTCAATATATTATTCTCTTTATTTTAGGGTATGTTTAAATTTTTCATGTTTTAACTAGAAATACAGGACTGAATTATAACTAAATATTACGAAATAATACAAATGCTAAAATACCCTATAAAGTAAATTAGAACATTAAATCTGGGACATAACAAATGAGCACCTTTGACCAGATGTTAAGATCCCTATACTTTAGTATATGTAGAGCCTACATATCCTTTACTTAATGTACCCCATTTAAGAATTCTTTGGTTTCAGAAATACTTCTAATTAGCTTGGCTATCCAGTCCAAAAGATATTCCAAGAGGAATCAAAGTTGAATGAAGCGGTTTATAAAAAGCAGATGTGGCAAGAAAACACAGTGTTGTCCACACCAGGACCTAACAGAGCCCCAAACTTCAAATCACCTATAATTACCTATATTCCACAAAACTCATCCCCAGTAGGCTGCTAATCCTATCAATTACAAAACTTTTTCTTCAGTTTTTAGTACCTTCAAATTAAGGAATCTTCTCTGCTGGTTATAGGCTGCTCCTGACACAACTCCATTCACAGGATATACAAAGGACTTGTGTGAGCACCCTTCACAGGTTAATGACAATCTTCTAGATAAACACATCGAGTAGTCCTGCCCTGGACAACATTTTAGATTCTCCAAATCAATTTTTTTGTACCTCCTTGCTCTATCCTTAACCCACCTTTCCCACAGTCACAAGAAATGTAATCATGCCACTGTCCTCCCACTACTACAGAACCACCCAGAGATTTGCCCATCTTTAATTTACTTTTCCCTATCTGTTCTCGATATTCCCCATAGATCCCAACATACACCTTCCTATTTTTACTATTGCAAAAAAAGTCACCATTCCCCAAATACATGTGTTGCTAAGTTTATCTATGCTTTTGATCCACCTGTTCTATGCCCAGACTCAGCCAGCAGTAAAGAAATCAACTTTTCTGAAGTCTTAAAGCATACTATCGATACTGCAAGTGGTTATCTTTACATGGTTTATAGTACAGTTGTTTTGTGAGTCTCTTAAGAGCAAGGGCTGTAAGTTCAATCATCCTTGCTTACCGAACTGCTACTATCAAAGTACCTCACGCTGTTACAGGTTCTCACACATAGCATCTCATTCCCTCACAATGTTTAAAAAGATCTAGTACTTAATGAACTGATTATTTTTTAAAGGTCCAACCTACACAATCAAAAGAATCTATTCTATTAGAGAACTCTTCTTCTATTCTACATTTTACTTACCTTGTTTCTCTACCTCCTCTAAAAGAATGCAAGTTCCACAAAAGTAACACTTTTGTTTCATTCTCATAAGCATTCCCACCACACAATATTCCCTACCAACTTACGGTAGGCACTCTAAATATTTTTTAAATAAATGAATAAAAAAAATTATTTATAAGCTTCAAATGTGCTCCCTTCTGAGCATGAGTAACAGATTAAGAGTAACTATTATCTTTTTTATTTTTCCTAGAAACAATTACATGAGGAAGACAGTAAAAATAAATTTTTTAAAGCCTAGATGACAGAAACCATACACTAACATGATTATAAGACACTTCATAAAGAATTGGTGCTTCATTAAAAAAATCAACTTATTAACTATGCATCATCTTAGTTCATCCTATAATGGAAATGGTTAAGAAATACTAAATTCATTAGTAAATAAAAGTGGGAGGAGGTAAATTAGAGAACATAGCTAATCAGATTTTTCAAAACTTGAAGTCTATAACTTCTCTAACATACAAACTGAACACTGACAGCTTCATAAAATGAAGTATTCTTTCATTCAATAAATATTTCCTGAACATTCTACCATGTGCCAACTACTGTTCCAGGTTTACAGCAATGAACAACAAACAGTTCTGCTCCAAAGGGCATTCTAATAGATACTAGAGGCAGCCTAGCTGTTAACAGACCTTACTTGCTGTTGTAAGTTACTAAAAGCAAACTGAAGAAATCAAAACTTCTAATCTAGTACCATTAATTACTAAAGAAACAAGCCTCAAAAAATCCAAAAGTAATCTTATTCCTCCAGGATAATAAATAGGAAAAGAGATCTCATAAATCTGTTGCAAAAGGCACTCTAAAAATCACCTGAACTTTAAGTGTAATCAAATAGAGAATAAATATAGACCTATATAATATAATTATTAGCAATAAAGAAACCCTACTACTCTAAATAATAAGAAACAAATTCCTATTTCACAGGTTGTACATGGTGGCTCAAAAGTGTAATCCTAGCACTTTGGGAGACCGAGTTGGAATAACTGCTTGAGGCCAAGAGTTTGAGATCAGCCTGGGCAACATAACAAGATGCTCTCTCTTAAAAAAAAAAAAAAAAAAAAAACATTTTTTTAATTAACTGAAAGTGATGGTGCATGCCTGTAGTCCCAGCTACTTGGGAGGCTGAGGCAAGAGGATCCTTGAGTCCAGGAGTTCAGGATTATAGAGAGTTATTATGGAACCACTGCACTCCAGCCTCGGCAAGAGAGCAAGATCCTCTCTTTAAAAAAAAAAAAAATGACAATAATAAATTAAAAAAAAAATTCAAGTTTGACCTAAAGAAACAACAAAGTGAAACAACAGCTAATTAAATTTTAGATAAAAAGCTGGAGGTTTAGCCAGGCCTACACGCATCAGAGCACACTAGCGCACTGTGTATAGGCAAGCTGACTCCTTTAACAATGAATATGCTAAAAGCAGGAAGTCCATTCAAAAGCCATAACTCATCACAGCTAGCAATGAAAGAGATAAAGGATGAAACTAAGATCCAAGGCAAGAAACTCCCTAGGTGCCAGGCATTCCCCCCCAAAAAACCACCACAAATAAGTATCTTCACCCGTATAAAACAGTACCTTTTCAGAGACAAGTCATGAACAATCAATACCCAAACTGGTGGACAGAATAAGAAGCACACATTAGTATTTTCATTTGAATATGTGAGAACACTCTCCAATTCCTGGAACAAATTATGAAACATTTAACTCTAAAATAATTTAAAATTTTCTAATTCTTTATCCACCTCACCCCTGCTCCATGTCCAGCTCTTTACCTTTTGATGCTAGATAAATTAGTAACACTGACATCGCAGAAAAAGGCCAATTCTAACAAATTGGGTACATGCTGAAGAATTTAATTTCTTTTTTTAGAAAGGGTTCTGCTTAAAAACATATCTGACTTTGAAGACACTATGCTAAGTGAAATAAACCAGACACAAGAAAACAAATATATGATTTCATTCATGTGAGGTACTTAGTCAAACTCATGGAGACAGAAAGTAGAATGATGGTAACCAGGGACTAGGGCGAAAGGAAAATTGCTGCAGCATTTAATGGTTAAAGAGCTTCAGTGTGGGAAGATTAACAAGTTCCACAGATGGATAGTAATGATGATTACACAAAAATGTGAATGCACTTAATGCCACACAGTAAAGAATGGTTAAAGTTGTAAATATTATGTGCATTTCATGATTTAAAAAAAAAAAGTGTACTTGAAGGATACCAGAACAGAAAGGGGAGATACCTCTAGTAATTAAATTGCGGTCTGAATGAAGATTTGACTTTATAGTCTTCAACTGGACTATAGCTCTCACATGTAAAAAACTTGTAAGTCATTATACCCATCCTTACAAAAAGCCTAACAAACTGAAATTCAATGACTTTCCTTTCATAGATCAGTTTGGTCACATGTCTATCTAGAGCAGTGGGTCTCAACCTTCCTAACACCGTGACCCTTTAATACAGTTCCTGTGGGTCACAACCCACAGGTTGAGAACCGCTGATCTAGAGAGACAAATGAACCCAAAGAACAACACGCTGAGGCCTGCTTACCAGAGCAGTCGCTGCTGCAGCACAGGAAGAAGACCTGGATGAACTGTGGAAGCTGAGCGCAGACGAGATTGAGAATGAAAAGTGCCTACATGCTCAGTCTTAGCAGACCCCTCACTTTCTGAGTTGAACCTGAAGGAACTCCACAGGTTCTCAAGATAAAAACAGAGGGAAAGTACTCTCATATCTGTCAGGGGGAGGGAGGGGGAAAGTAACCGTTTTTGAACCGACCCAGGGGAAAGCAATCACTCTGAATTACATCCGCCCAGGGCAGTCCCCATAGCAACGCTGAATCTTCCTTAGAAAATTACCTTACTAGAGCTGACCTTGTCACATGACCCTGGGGAGAAGCAATCAGCCAACTCCACCCACCTCTACCCTTCCTATCTAGTGTATAGTTAAATTACTTTTTAATAAAAGTCACAGCTCGGGGGCTTGGGCAGACTGAAAAATTAAGATGTAACTGTAAGATGGTATATAGTGCTTCCCCTCCCCCACATATCAATACCACCTCACCAGGACTCCAATATGATGGTAGATTACAACTGACAAAGCTGCAAGACATGGTTTCTATTTAAGTCAGAGTTCTTAGGAAAACCCGAAGCCAATGGGAGAAGAGGGGAAGGAAATTAAAGTCTCTGGGACCTGAGTTACATAAAACATTAAACACAGTCCATCTCCTAAATTAACATAAAACCTCACATTAAAAGCCTAAATCTTCAGTGCTATTACCTGATACTTCTTGTCTGGCTTTCACAAAAAGAAAGAAAAAAATTCCAAGCCATTCTAAAAAACAAAAAGGACAAGGCAAGCAACAGAACTAGACTCATATGTGACATATATTTTGGAACTTTATAACAGGCAGCTTAAAATAACTGATTAGTATATTAAGAGCTCTAACAGAAAAAGTAGACAACACGTAAAAACTAATAACATAAGCAAAGAAATGGAAATTCTAAGGAAGAGTCAAAAGAAAATGCTAGAAATTAAAAACACTGTAATAGAAATAAAGAATGTCTCTGATATACTTATCCATAGATTAAGGAAAGAATTAGTCAGCTTGAATATATTCCAATCGAAACTTCCTGAACTGAAATACATTAAGAAAAAAGGATAAGAATAATAGACTACTCCATAACTATGAGACAATTACAAAAGGTATAACCTATGTGTAAATGGAAATACCACAAGAAGGGAGACAAAAATGAACAGATGAAACATCTTAAGTTAATGGCTGAAATTTTCCAAAATTAATGACAGACACTAAACACATATATCCAGATAGGTCAGAGAACACCAAGCAGGATAATTACCAAAAAATCTACATTAGGTGTATATATAACAGTTAAGTTGCAAAATAACAGACAAAAGAAAATCTTAAAAGAAGCCAGAGTCAAAACAATACTTGACTCATCAAGGAACAAGGATAAGAATGACCCTGGACTGTTCACTAAAAACCAGGTAAACAAGAATAGTGTGTGATCAAATATTTAAAGGGCTGATTAAAAAAGTCATCAACCTAGGATTATATATCTAGTGAAGTTATCCTACAAAAGTAAAGGAGAAATAAAGACCTTCTTAGACAAAAACTGACAGAGGTTGTCACCAATAAACCACATTCAAAAAAATTATCAATAAAAGAAGTCATTCAGCATAAAAGAAAATGAAATGTCAGAAACCCTAATGTACAAACAGAAAGAGAGAAGACAAAAAGGTAAAATAAAATCTTTTAGGTGGTTATAATATACAGATAGGAGAAATTAAAAACAGCAATGTTAACAACAAGAGAGGAACTGGGAATACTCTTAAGGTAACTACACTGCCAATGAAGCAGTATAATTTTATTTGAAAGTGAACTTACGGCTCAGCACCTGTGGCTCAACGGGCTAAGGCACCAGCCATGTAAACCTGAGCTGGTGGGTTCAAATCCAACCCAGACCCGCCAAACAACAATGATAGCTGAAAGTGAACTTACGTTAGATGTAAATGTATACTGCAAACTTCAGGCAACTACAAAAAAAATTTTTAAAGAAATATAATGGATTAAATAGTAGGAGTACAGAAAATGTAATCATATAAAATGCTCAATTAAAACTAAAGAGGGCCCAAAAAAAAGTGGGGGAGATAAAAAAAGAAAAGTACAAAATAAAAAAAAGTTAAGAAAACATTAAAACATGGCAGCTATTAATCCAACTTTATCAATAATCACTTTAGATGTGATTGTCTAAATTCACCAATTACAAAACAGAAACTGTCACAGAGGGCTTTAAAAAAGGGTCAACTGTATGCTGTATACAAGAAATCCACTGTAAATATGTATAAAGACACAGATAGGTTAAAAATAGAGGAATGGGGCGGCGCCTGTGGCTCAGTGAGTAGGGCGCCGGCCCCATATACGAGGGTGGCAGATTCAAACCTGGCCCCGGACGAACTGCATCAAAAATTAGCTGGGCGTTGTGGCGGGCGCCTGTAATCCCAGCTACCTGGGAGGCTGAGGGAAGAGAATCGCTCAAGCCTAAGAGGTGGAGATTGCTGTGAGCTGTGACTCCACAGCACTCTACAGAGGGCGATAGAGAGAGACTCTGTCTCAACAAAAAAAAAAAAAAAAAAAAATAGAGGAATGGAAGAAGATATACCACTAACACTAATCAAAAGAAAGCTAGAATAGCTATGTTCAGTTCAGAAAAAGTAGACTTCAGGAAAAGGAGGGGGGAAAGACTTCAGAACAAGGATTAAGAGTGCCATTATATAACGACAAAGGGGTCAATTCTCAAAGAAAATATTATAATCCTTAATGTATGTGCACCTAACAAAACATCAAACTAGTATGTGAAAACTGAACTGCAAGAAGAAATATACTATTATACTCAGGAGACATCACACCCCTCTACCAGTAGCTGACTGATCCAGCAGACAGAAAATCAATAACGATATAGCTGAATTGAACAGTGGCAGCAACCAAGTGGATCTAACTGACATTACAGAATACCTCATCCAACAAAGCAAATACACTCTTCTCAAACTGAGAATACTCACCAAGATAGACCACATCCTGGACCTTAAAACACACCTTAACAAATTTAAAGGAATACAGTATACAAAGTATGACCTCAAGCCACAATGGAATTAATTAACAAAACACAGGTGAAAAACACCAGAACAGTTGAGGTTTAAAACAACACACTTCTAAATAACACATGACAGTCAAGGAAGTCTCAACTGAAATTTTAAAATATTTTTAACTAAATGAAAACAAAAAATACAACTTACTAATATTTGTAAAATATAATGAAAGCTGTGATTAGAGGAGAATTTATGGCACTGCATGTATACACTAGGAAAGAAGATCTAAAACTTAAGCTTCTAACTAGAAAAAAAAGAGCAATCTTAACTTAAAGCAAGAAAAATAAAATCAGAGCAAAAACCAATGAAACTAAACAAGAAAAAGATAATCAAAACAGAAACAAAGCAAAACAAAAATCAAGGAAACCAAAAGCTGGTCCTCTAAACACATTAAAAACAAATGTCAGGAGAGAGGATAAATTAATAATATCAGAAACCAAAGAGGTAGCATCATTATTAATGCTATGGACATTAAAAAGAGAGTAAATATTAAGAACTCTATGCCCACAAATTTGGTAACGCAGTTGAAATGGACCTATTCTTTAAAAGAAAACAAGTTCTGAACTCACACAAAGAGAACTAGACCATCTGACTATACCTACTTAAAAAAAAAAAAAATCAATAAACAACCTTCAAAAGTTGAATGTACTAAGTCCAGACGGTTTCAGTAGTAAATTCTACCAAAGATCTGATACCAGTTCTCTATAAGTTCTTCAGAAAACAGAAACAGAAGGAATACTTCCTGGCAGTTGCATACCAATGCCAACTCGGTACCTGATAAACACTGACTCCAGAATAAATAGTACTAAAATTTTATTTAAAAACTATGTATTTTACATATCGTTGTACAAGTAACTGTCAACACTTTAATCACATTCTCTGCATGTTCTTTTTTTTGTATTTTCTTCTGTTGATGTGTGCTGGGACAGATGTATTTGCGGCACTCACTGCATGCCTTCACAAATATCCAGTCTTGTCCACAGGGGCAAAGGGAGAAGCAACCCTTTTTTGGTGAGCTTTTCAATGGTTAACTGTAACTCTTCCCTTTTGTTTGGTATGAACCATCCCTCTTCTCTCCATGTCTTCTCCTTGACTGCACTCATGTCCACAAAGATTCATTGCCATTGTACATTTTTGGTGGAGACCATCCACATTTTGGGCACATCTTATGTTTTCTTCACAGAACGCCACACCAAATCCTTCAAAAAGTGTTTTCTTCCCAACTATTTCTTCAAATGAAGTTGCGACTAGTGGCTATTTGTTTCCTGAAAAATCTAATACAAGTTGTATGCTGCAATGTCTATAACCCTGAAGAAAACTGCCAGGGGCCAATTCCAAGTTCCTCAGCCACAGGAATACGTTCTCGCACACCCATCAAGAGCATCAACACCTGC
>CAUYRH010026387.1:0-21700 GCA_963574655.1 Perodicticus potto
AGGAATTGCATTAAAATTATATATTGCTTTGGGTAGTATAGATATTTTAACAATGTTGATTCTTCCCAGCCATGAGCATGGTATGTTTTTCCATTTGTTAACATTTTCAGCTATTTCTTTTCTTAAAGTTTCATAGTTCTCTTTATAGAGATCTTTCACATCCTTGTTAGGTAAACTCCCAAATATTTCATCTTCTTTGGCACTACTATGAAAGGAATAGAGTCCTTGACTGATTTTTTGGGTTGGCTATTGTTGGTATATATAAAGGCTACAGATTTATGGGTGTTGATTTTGTAGCCTGAGACATTGCTGTATTCCTTGATCACATCTGAAATTTTGTAGTCAAATCCCTAGTGTTTTCCAGATATACAATCATATCATCTGTGAAGAGTGAAAGTTTGATCTCTTGTGACCCTATGTGGATACCCTTGATCGCCTTTTCTTTCCTAATTGCAATGGCTAAAACTTCCATTACAATTTTGAAGAGCAGAGGAGATAATGGGCAACCTTGCCTGGTTCCTGATCTTAGTGGAAATGATTTCAATTTAACTGCATTCAATATGATATTGGCTGTGGGTTTGCTGTAGATGGCCTCTATTAGTTTAAGAAATGTCCCTTCTATACCAATTTTATTAAGTGTTCTGATCATGAAGGGATGCTGGATATTGTCAAAAGCTTTTTCTGCATCAATTGAGAGAATCATATGGTCTTTATTTTTTAATTTGTTTATGTGCTGGATTACATTTGTAGATTTATGTATATTGAACCAGCCATGAGACCCTGGGATAAAGCCCACCGTGGCACTTGCAGCAACAAAAAAATTAACAAACGGGACTTAATTAAGCCGAAAAGTTTCTGCACAGCTAAGGATACAACAATCAAAGCAAATAGACAGCCTTCAGAATGGGAACATATATTTGCATATTACAAATCTGACAAAGGCTTGATAACTAGGATCTATAGAGAACTCAAATTAATCAACAAAAAAATAGCAAAGAATCCCATCTATCACTGTGCAAAAGACATGAACAGAACTTTTTCTGAGGAAGACAGAGGAATGGCTGACAAACATATAAAAAAATGATCATAGTCCCTAATCATCAGAGTAATGCAAACCAAAACCACCCTGAGATATCACCTAACCCTGATAAGATTAGCCCTCATCAAAAAGTCCCAAAGCTGTGGATGCTGGTACAGATGTGGAGAGAGTAGAACACTTTTACACTATTGGCAGGATTGCAAATTAACAGCCTCTTTGGTAAGAAATATGGAGAATCCTCAAAGAACTCCAATTAGAGCTCCCATTTGACCCTGCAATTCCACTACTGGGCATCTACCCCGAAAAGAATAAAAATCATTTTGTCATAAGGACATTTGCACTAGATTGTTTATCACAGTTTAATTTACAATCGCCAAGACATGGAAATATCCCAAATGCCCATCAACTTAGTAATGGATTAACAAGCTGTGGTATATAACATGAAATTCTATTCAACCATAAAAAAAGTTGGAGACTTGGCAGTACCTGTAGCTCAAAGGAGTAGGACGCTGGCCCCATATGCCTAAGGTGGCAGGTTCAAACCCAGCCCCGGTCCAAAACTGCAAAAAAAAAAAAAAAAAAAAAAAGGAGACTTTACATCTTTTGTATTGATCTGAATGGAGCTGAAACACATTCTTCTCAGTGAACTATCACAAGAATGGAAAAGCAAATATCCAATGTACTCAATATGAAGCTGGTATAGTCTAATTCATCCCCACAGAATAGAAAAACTCATTTCAAGAGAGGTGGAAGTTTGGAGTGCTCTCACTAAATGGGCACAACGTAAGAAGGGTACACCGTTTGGGTGCAGGACAGGCCTACAAAAGGGACTCTACCCAACAAATTCAAATTTTGTGATTTGGTTGTTTGTACTCTTACATTAACCTGAAATTTTAAAACATACATATAAAATGATTTTGGTCACTTTGTTCCACTTTAACATTACTGGCAATTAACTGTCCTGTCAAAGGAGTATGTATTCAGTTTCATACATTTAATCGATAGTATGTAAAATAGCGATTGTACCTCAGGAAGACTGAGATCTATAATTAATTTTTTGCCCGCTTTTTGCAAAACTCATGTCAAACAATTTTACCAAATCCATAAAAGTATGTTTTATATAGAGGAACTTTTAAACTTAATTGAATTCTATTACCAAATTAGCATGCTCACTTTTGCCTTCTATATACAGCTTCTGAATTCAGTGTTCAGAACAAAAGGAATTTAAAAAGAAAATTTATTCTTTGGATACAAAATTAACTGCTGTACATTTATTGGGGTAGAGTGGAGACTGGTCTTTGAAAATGGAACTTAAAAAGTTTTTCAAAGACCTGGCGCAGTGACTCACATCTGTAATCCTATCACTCTAAGAGGCTGAGGTGGCTGGAATGCTTGAGCTCAGGAATTTGGGACCAGCCTGAAGAGTGAGTGTTCTTTAAAAATAGTTTGGAGTGCCTGCCCCATATGCTGGAGGTGGTGGGTTCAAACCCAGCCCGAGCCAAAAACCACAAATAAATAAATAAATAAATAAAAATAGTTGGGTGTTGTGGCAGGTGCCTGTAGTCCCAGCTGCTGGAAAGGTCAAGGGAGGAGGATCTCTTGAGCCCAGGAGTTTGAGGTTGCTGTGAGCTATGATATTATAGTACTCAACACCATGGTGACTGAGACTCTGTCTCAAAAAAAAAAATTTATTTTGGAATCCTTATATTGTTTAATCCTAAGATTTTAATTATAGTATAATCAACTATAATCACAAGTAGAAATATTTTTTACAATTTTGCCTTCAATAATACTAGTCTAAAGCATAAGAATATTTACATTTTTTTCTTCTTTCCTAGTCCACATCCTTGGCCCCATTCAGATCTATACTCCAACTGTTTGACTCCTCATAGGGCATCCTTGGTCATCCTTCCCAAAGCAGCAACATCAGTTTGTCACTTTCTCTCCCTCTACACTACTTCATTTACTTAGTAGCACTCTCATTACATTATTTGTTGATTCTAGTATGTAAAATTCATTTTACGTGAATATAGGTACATATGTATGAATGAGTGTATGTAATTTGTGTTACTCAGAAAGTACTGCAATGGCTAGAAAAGTGTCTGATGCATCCTCAACACTATCATGCTCACATCACACTCTCCTTTCTTGCATTGCATTTCTGTTCAGTTTAGTTACTTTCTTTAAATTTTCCTCTTTATTCACATTTTTGGATCTTTTAATTTCTTATTCCATGTCTATAATCTTCTTTTAAATTATTTTTGTTTCTTTGTTTCATAATTAATTCTGCATTCTGGCGGTGTTTGTCAAATTTATCTTTCCTATCACTAATTTGGTTTTCCATAATATGAATATGCATTTTACTATTTCCAACATTAATTTTACTTATTTTCCTGCATATTTCATTTGCTTATATTCTTTTTTATCTTGCCTTTTCTTAAATGATAGCTATAACATACTATTTGAGCACATTGAGGAAAGAAAATGTTTGGTTTCTACAGTTCTCCCCTCCTTTTTTTTTTTTTTTTTTTTGAGTAGTAATCTTACTTTATGGAAATAATTGCTTTCAATATCTATGACATGATTTTTAAAATATACATTGCAGAAATTTTTTCACTGTCTTACTTTTTTTGACTTTATTGTCACTTGACTTTGATTGCTGATCTATCTGTGCTACTGTTGAGAAGTCAAGAGTCTCAATTCCGGAGCTCCTGAATTTCAGAGTTTCAAGCTGAAAGGGTAGCTTTTTAGCTCCAGTTGCCCTAACTTAGGTTTCATGACTAAGTTATGAATCATGAATCTGGAACCAAAGCATTGGCTAAGTGTGGGTTCAGGGTTTATACATCATCTCTACAAAACAACTTCACTTAGAACCAGAGTAGCCTTGGCTGCTCCTAAAAATATACTCTATCTTGATTTTTTTTAATGTTTTTATTTTTATTTTTAATAAACAGTGATCACTTGATATTATAGGCCTAACAGGGAAAAATATAATGATCTGCAAATAATACATATTTACAAGATTCCATTCAATATTTATGTAGAAAATTCTAATTTTAATCAAAATAGAAGTCTACATTTTCTAACTATAACTTAAGGAAAACAAATATTCTGTCTTCGTTTATTTAGCATGCTATAAGAAAACAGATTAGGTAGATTATAAACAAGAAAAATTTATTTACCACAGCTTTGGAAGTTGGGAAGTCCAGGATCAAGGCACCAGCATATTTATTATCTGGCAAGGGTCTTCTTTTTTCATAGACAAATGTTTTATAGTACCCTCTTGTAACAAAGAGAACAAACAAGTTTACTCAGTTCTCCTTATAGGGCACCAATTCCATTTTGTGGGGGGGAGCTCCATCTCATAATCTAATCACTCCCCCAACGTCCCCACCTACTGGTACTATCACCTTGGTGGTCCTGATTCAACATATCATATCAATTTGGGGCTGCGGGATAAAAATTCAGACTATATCACATTCCTTTACATTCCTTTTTTTTTTTTTAAATTTTGCTTTCAATTTCAACTGGCTTTCACTCATCTTGGTTTGAAGGGTTTTTTTGTTTTGTTTTATTTTGTTCTTTTCTTCCTTTAGTGATTTTCTCGCCCTTTGCATCCCAAGTAGCTGGGCTATAGGCACCCACCACAATACCCGGGTTTTTTTTTTTTTTTTTTTTTTGGTAGAGACAGGGTCTCACTCTGGCTCATGCCGGACTTGAACCTCTGAGCTCAGGTAATCCACCCGCCTTGGCCTCCCACACACAGCACTAGGACTACAGGCATGAGCTACACCCGGGCCACACCCGGCCTATATCACATTCCTAATATAGACAATGTCAGGATCTTAAATAACACTAAGTTCATGTATCAACCGCTGCATTTTGTGCCATCTTTGTCATTTTAAAATTATATGTTTATTATATTTATATTATTTATTTATATAAATATAGTATATAAAAGACATATAACATATTACTATTGATATAATTATATTATTTTTTCATATAGTCCATATTTTAAAATTTTATTTATGTATTTATAGTTCATTTTTTCTGCATTTTTAAGCCTCCAACTGGAATTAATTTCTTTTTGCCTGAGGAACTCCCTTAAGGATTTTCTTTGCTGAGGGTCTGCTAATGATTCATTCTTTCATTTTTTGGTTGTTTGGAAAGCATTCATTCTTAAAATATATTTTCACTGAATTTAGAATTCTAACTTAGCAATTATCACTTTGAAGATAACATTCCACTGTCTGCTATCTTTTTTGTTTTTTTGTTTTGAATTAGTCTTCTTGTTCCTGTATTGATGATAGTAAAACTGCTATTTTCTGTCTGCTTTTATAATTTCTTTTGCCTTTGGTCTACTACATTTTGCCATGTGCTTAAATGTGATTTTCTTTTTTATCCCCAATTTGATATTTTGGGGATATTTGTTAAATTTCTTGTATATGTACTTTGATAATTTATACCAAATATTAATATTTATAAGCCTTGATTTCTTCAAATATTTTTTTTCGTTTTTTCTTTTCTGGGGTGCCAATTATGCATACACTAACTGCTTGGTAGGTACCACTGGTTACCAAAAAACTAATCAATTTTTAAAATCTTTTTTTATTTGCATTTCAGATTGGATAGTTAATATTGTTCTGTGTTTTAAGTTCAATGATTCTGTCCTCTGCCATTTCTCTTTTATTAAACCTATCCTGGGAATTTCTCATTTCAGTCCAAGAATTTTCTTATAGCTTCCATTTTTCTCTTTAGATTCTCCCTTTATTCACATATGATGACCATTATTCCTTTAAGTCATTGACGATATAGGTAATAGTTACTTTAAAAACTTCTCTGCTAATGTCTTTGGGTTATCTCTGGATAAGTTTCTATTGATTATTATTTCTCTTGAGTATGGTCAAACTTTTCTGTGTCTGTTATGTATTGTAGATATTCTTGATTAAATTTTGTTTTGGTAAGTAGATATATTACTAAAAAAATTTTTTTTTCTCTCTCTCTTTTTTTTTTTGTAGAGATAGAGTCCACTTTATTGCCTTCGGTAGAGTGCCATAGCTTCACACAGCTCACAGCAACCTCCAACTCCTGGGCTTAGGTGATTCTCTTGCCTCAGCCTCCTGAGTAGCTGGGACTACAGGCGCCCACCACAATGCCTGGCTATTTTTTTGTTGCAGTTTAGCCAGGGCTGGGTTTGAACTCACCACCCTTGGTATATGGGGCCAGCAACCTACCCACTAAGCCACAGGCACTGCCCCTAAAAAATTTTTTTTTTTAATTTATGTGGTGGTTTGGTTTTAGACGTTGTAGGACATATCGGCTTTGGATTTTCCACTAGTCATGGAACATAACCTTCTCTTAAGATGTAGCCCTTCTGGAGTTTCTGTGGAAAGCCAAAGGTGTTTATCAAGCTCCTCTAACTTGGCAGGATTCTAATTCTAAAATCTGTCTCCCTGTGATGTGCAGCAACAGAAATCCCTGATTGGCTTTCACAGCTCTTACAGATGTTGCCATCCACTGGCCTCCTTGAAATCTGTCCTGTCCATGTCCCATTCAGGGGTTAGTCAAAGATTTTAAGAGAAATTATGAACAGATATGAGGCCTTCTTCTTCTCCTTTCTAGGATTTCCCCCTCAATCTTCAGTCAGGGAGCTCAATTCTATATTCTGACACTTCCAGCCAATAAGATTTGTTTATTTCTGTTTGATCCTAGCTGTCCCAGGTCATGCAGAATAGAGAATACCCTCAGGGGGAAAAAGTTATATCAATATCCCACCCAGTTTAGTTCCCATCCTTCAATGTCGGGCCCCCTCTAGCTTCTGCCTATCTTTTGCTATTCTACAGTAATTTGAAGTGGTTTTAAAATATGTGTCCACAACTTATAATTGTTATCTGTGGAGAAATTGGTATAAGCAACCATGCTATTTCTAAAAGGGACTGAGCTCTAGGCATGGTTTTCTTTATTTACCCTGCTTGCCATTCTTAGTGATTGTTGAATTTATGGCTAAACGTTTTTCATCAGTTTTAGAAAAAATTCAGTCATTATCTCCTCAAAATTGTTTCTATGTCATTCCATCTTTCCTACTTTCTTAATTTTAATTACACAGATGACTTTAATCCATATATCTCCTCTATATTTTCCCTCTGTTTTAATCCTTTTTTCTGTCTACTTCCATCTAGATTTTTCTACTGGTTTATGGTGCAGTTCACAAATTCTCTCTTTGGTTGTATCAAAATGGCTGTTAAATCATCCATCAAGTTCCTAATTTCAATTATTATATTTTTCAATCCTACAATTTCCATTTTATTCTCTTTATAATTCCTAATTTGGGGCTAACATTTCTCATTTTATCATCTATTTCTTGAACATAGTAGTATTTTTATTACATTTACATATTTACATGATCACATTAATTTTTGGATTTCTCATGTATCTGTTTCTATCATCTACTTTTTCCCCTGAAGTTTGGTCAATTCTTAAAATTTTGTTCACTTTTAAACATGCTTTTAAATTCACTTTTGAAAAAAATCACACTTGAAAAATTTGAGAGAGAATTTGAGGCTATTAAAAGATAATATTAGAAATAATTTGATAAATATTAACTTCTACCAAAGTGGGTTTATTTTTACTTTTTCTTAACTCTCCCAAGATATATCATGTCAGGGTCCTACCCTGAGAGCAGCACCCACTAAGACCTGTGGAAACTAGTGGTGAATGAATGAAGAATTATTGAAGTAGAAGCGATGGTAAAGAAAGACAGGAGAAAAGAGTAGAATTAAAAGTGGGAGCTCAGGGATCCATTGCCTGTTGTGGGATTCTGGCAATGGCCCAGAGTGTTTGCTCCACTCTGCTTTTATTGAAGTCTATTTGCCCAGAGGGTAAGATGAGGGAGGGAACGAAGGCATCAGCACTTTCTTGGATTGATGATATCAACTTCTATTGTTATTATTATTAACCTTAAGGGTAGCCTTCAATAATCTGAAATCTGGGCCTTGTATTGGGAGAGTCTCCTGCTTGAGGTCACACACACAGATTTATAGGGAGGTGTTAAGCTCCACTAGTTCTCTGTGGAGTAAAATGCCACAAGCATTAATCTCCTCTGAGGGATTGGCGGGAGGGAAGCATTTTCCTCCCTTTACCACCACAGAGGATTTTCCTCTGTGATAAGGGATATAAGCTCTTCTGCCCATATCTCAGGGCTTGAGCTACTCCCTTGGTCTCTGCCTCCCCACTCACCCCCAGGCAAATGCAAATCTCCCCAATGGGTATCTGCTTTTGCCTGTTTAATGGGCAGGAACTTCCCTATAAGATGTATCTTTTCTAGGATACAGTCATAGCCTCTTCTATGATCATTATTCTCCTTAGAGTGCACATAGACCTAACAGGGTGTTTATAAGCTGTATCCCCAACAGGCTAGAATTTCAGAAAAGGCAAGAAGCTTGCTAGCAATGGCTAGCTTAAATGTAAACTAGCTGACTTTTCTTTGTTCTGATTCACTCAGCTTGCTTTTTAGTTTTCCTCTTTTTCTGGGGGTGCTTTCCTTTGCCAAGAATGGGGTATTCAATCCCCATTCTTCCAGCAATATCACTTTGGTATCCCAACCTGTAATATTTATCAGGGGCCCCTTGTCCTTTTCTAGTCAAACTGCTTCCCAGTTTCTAATTCTCTCAGCTCATATGCTCACATTGGCAACTGCCTTAGGGAAAAGAATTAGTATAATGTCATGCACATGTCTTGTTTTCATTTATGTCACAAATCTTGATTCTATAAGTCTTTGATAATACCCACTCATATAAATTGCCCAGATTTCTAATTGTAGATGGTGTGGTAACTGTGGCCACCCATAAGAAACCACAGACACCACTTTTGGCTCAAATTAGATCAGATGATTTATTACACCTGCACAGGCAGGTCGCTGCCTCTAAGGGCAGATGGCCATGAAGAGAAATGCAGGCATACCTTTATATCCTTTCTGTTGCCATGCAAGCAAGCAAAAAACAAAAACAGAATGTGGTGGTTGGCGGGGTTACAATTGGGGGCCTATGGTGTGGTAGTTGGTATGGAAACAGTTTGGGGAACTTAGTAGCCTGGGAGACAGTTTGGGACACTTAGTAACCTGGGGAACTCAGTAACCTGGGAAACTGCTTGAGTGAGTTTTTACCATTGCTTGGCAAGGGAGTCAGGGAACTCAGAACTTCCTTGTCAGCAACCTGTTCTCAGAATTAACCCAATTGGGGGGGCAGGTTTGAGATGGACAGGGACTCAGGCTGAAACAGCTAGGGGCCTTTTGGGGTCTTCTTGCTAGTCTGTTACTACAATGGTAGTAAAGCGATCAAAGGAAGATGCTCTGCTATTGCAAGATGTAGAATCTCATATGATATTTATCATCATCTGGGCTATGGAAAAAGGGGGGACAAATAAATGTGCTGGTGTGATTTTTGAGAAACTCTTTTTAGAATTTTTTAATCCAGAAGAATTATTTTGGAATCTGTCTTTAATAAATATTACTTGTTAGTTTATAGGAATAATATGCATTAGGACATATTTTGGTGTTCAAATTACTAGCTTTTATATGTATTCTATCCCATCAGATGACTAATGGAATCATATTTGGCACATGCTAATCTTAAGTTGGTACTTGATAATATGTGAAATTGGATCAAATAGTTGTTTATTCAATTCACATGTAAATGCTTATTATATACCAGAAATTACTAGATAGTGGATAGTTAAGACCACTGGAGGAAATGTCAGAAGGGATAAAGAAAGATGGAAGCTTAAATGCAGTGTTTTAAATTCATGTAGTATTCTTTTATGTTCTTATATGTTGTTTCCCCTTAACACATTTCCCACTAAATGTAAAATTGACATAACAGGGAGACTGGATTAGTTATGAGGATGAGCTAATTATGGATCATCTTCACTTTGTTCTTTTTTTTTGGCTGCTTATCCCAATTCATTAATTCTTTTCTAATAGTAAGGAGAGAATCCGGGATCCCATTTACCACATGAAAATTTTAAAATATTGAGATTTCTATTTCATTGGTTTTTATGGATTTTTTTTTTTTTTTGCATTAAAGATGTGGAAGTTAGTGCTTTTATTCAGTGTTCAATGAGGTAACATCTTTTAAATAATAGTTTATATATTTTGAATTCCCATGAACAGGTATCAAATGGTATTTAAAATTTTTTTTTATTTAAAAATGACAAAAATGTATTAGATTTTATAAATTGAACAGCAAACTTCTTACAAATTAAGTAAGTGAATCTAACAGGAATAGAAAGAAATCTCAGAAGATCTATTAATGCAGAGAGAATATGTTCTGAAACCTATTGATTTTTAGAAAAAGAATGCTGAGTATAAGACTAGTTGGATGTCATTGTTGGCACTTTTCACTTCTTCCTCTTCCCAGAAGTACTTGCAAATGTAATTTATCTCAATACACAAAGGTTCACAAGAACGATTAGCAATGAGCTACGTTTCCTACCTGTTTGTATTATACAACAATCCATTGTACTTAAATCATTTTGCTTCCTGTTGCACTCTTTTCCCATTCCTCTTTATAATTCATCTACCCAGATTCAATTTCTTTTCAGAGATTGCCACATTTTCACCTAGATTCTCACCATGTTAAGTAGGCTTATGCCAATTTGTAGACTTTCCTTTTTCCCCACAATTCTAAATTTCTGTAGGTTAAAGCCTAAAGAAGAAATAAGTCTTTTTTTGTAAAGTTTTAATAGCAATAAAATACTTTCATAAAGGTTATGTGTACTTGTATTATAGATTAAGATACATATCACTGTATGTAGTCTTTATATTCTTGAGAATATTATTCTACTAAGTTCACTGATTAAAGAGTTTTTAATATCTCTGTTCAACCATAACAGTTGGAGAGACATTTTAGGGACTTAACTAAGGACACTTCTCCTTCTTAATAAGTTAGTCATCCTAGAAGGTATATTGTGAAAATAAAGTAACAGGCATAAGTATGAACTAATGAGCATGTAAACTTACTTTGGGTTGTATCATCGCAGAATACATTTGATAGTTATTTGTTCTTGATTTTATATTTTAGGATATTCAAACTTCAGCTGGCAAGTAATGTTTGCTCAATTATCTTCATATACTTAGCACCCAGTGGCAAAGCATTAATGCTTCAGAGATTTCCCTTTTGATTTTCAAGGTCAATCAATTATGTCATGGCATGTTTTCTGAAGTTATCACCACAGTGTCAGCTACAGTTTTTCTCTTAAATATCAGCTGTTTAGTTTCTAATTGAATGACAGTTAAACATTTCTAATCTAACTGAAATTTACATCTTTGGGGATTACTTTGCATTATCATCTGTATAGTCAATATCCTTGTATTAATAATAAATGAAACAAATGACGGATGGATTTTACTTCTCTCTTTAAAAAGTTCTTTATAGCTCTTGTTTGATTACCAACTGATACCATCTTCACACAAATTGTTACTGAAGAACCCTGTGATTATATATATTAATCCTGTATTTTGGTATTTAAAGATCTAAATCCTTCATGTACTGCTATCATTTGATTAACATACTTTTCATGAGGTTATAATTAAAGAAATGGATTTCCCTTAGCTCTCATTTAGTCTCTGAATTTAAGAGCTTTACTCTTCCCAAGATCAAGAGGTTTTTTATATCTTCTCCATTTTCCTACCGCAGCCACATATACTTTAAATCAATTTTGGAAACCTTTACAACTAAACCTAATTTTTCTCATTAAGGTGGGTAGATATGAGTATATGTTAATTTTTACATTTTTTTAAAGTAAAGTCATTAAAATCCCTAAATGGGATCAATTGCTGAAATTATATGACAGCCTGGCATATGTCTAATGGATAAGATAATTTAAATATTTTGGAGTTTTATTATCTGAATTTTTGGTTTCTCATTACTTCTAATTTTTCCTTCGAGAGAAAAGTATTGAGATTTGCTAAAGTCTTGCCTTCTGTCCTATGGAATTCTTTCATACTCATCCACTCAGTCTGACTTTTCTTCATAATTACATCCATGGCAGAGCACAATAAACCAGAGTTGGACCCTTAATATCTGCTTGTTCTCCATGATATTATGGTGCTAGGTGGTGGCAAGTTGGCAGGAGCATCTCTGGTCAATAAAATTATGGTGATGAGGATGACAATGACAAAGACAGCAGCCATTATCCATTGAATACTTCCCATGTGTCAGACACTGTGCTAAGTGATTTACATATGTCATATCATTTAATCTTCCCAATAATATTTACCTACAAGGTAGGTAGTATCCCTATTATATACTTGGGAAGACTGAGTCTTTAGGAAGATAAATGGAATTGCCTGGGGCACAGAGCCATTAAGTTGTAGGACCATAATGGGAATCCAGTGTCCATAATGGTTCTATAACTATATTGTCTTTTCTTTATATCAGTAGATTTCCAACTTGAATCATTATCACACTCTCCTTCTGATCATTTTCTAAAAATAAAGATAATCATGGATTCCTATTCCAGTAGGATTTGGCAAGAGTGAGGCAAGACCAAGGGGTTCTCTCAAGTTTTGGCATGGATACCCCTGCAAGCACATGAATATTTTCCAGAAGGTGTTAGGCATATGGAGTTTTAGAGAAATTATTTTCCATTCTAAATATTACAAAATTCATTTGCTTACTTTGCTCCCTCTTAAAGAAGAAAGGCATATGTAACCAATCTCCAATCAGTATGATATACTCCCACACACCGTAAAATCTATAGGTCAAATAACTTTTTAAAATAGAAATTATTAGGTCTTGAGAAAATGAGTGACTGTGATAACTAGGTACAAATCTATTTGCAAGTTTAGTCATTTCTAATTTTTTTGTTTCAACAAAATTGAAGGAAGATTTAATTGAGTTGTCAGTTGTTTTCAATGATGGCTCATAATGTGATATTTACCTATAGCTTGAATATGCAAAGACTTAAACTCCTGATTTACAAATCTTCCATTTCCATCTACTTATTTATTGAAAACATTTTAAACTTATGTTCATGAAAATAAAATATAAAAATAGAATTGATGGTGAAACATCTTATCCTTCCAATAAATATTTTTTGTCCATATGAAAATAAAACCTTGTATAGCTCATTAAAAGACACATTTCTAATAAAATTTTACTTTTGAAATTTAATGATTATTTATGAAAATTTGCAAAATGTTATTTGATAAATGTGCTAATTTCTCAGTCCAGAAAAAATTGTTACTTTCACAGTCTGATTATGAGAAACAAAAAAAAAAATGTACTTATCTATGTAAGTCATTTTTACCTATGTTTGCTGAAATGAAGTGATAAGAATTTAGTAGTAGAAAAAATGCTATGAACATTCAGCTGCTGACATTTGTTTAAAAGGAAAAGCATTTAATTTTAACATTAATTTGTAGGCATTTCAGAAACTTTGTGAAGAAGAGGTGGTGCACAGTTCACTTAGTGTTTTGTCAGTGCTATGTTTTTACCATTTTAGCCTCTTGGCTGCCAGAACCATAATCACTGACACTATGTCAACTCCCTTACTTTTATATACATGTTACCAAAGAGTACAAAGCCTTTCAGCGATATGAATAGCATGTACATTTATTGGTCTGCAACCTAATCCCTATGTGGTTTGCAGACAAGCAGATCCCTCATCCTGGACTCTCCTAAATTATTCTAGTCATTGTCAATAATATTAATGTGGAAAAATATATAACAGATTACACCACTTGAAATTTTCAAGTTACACACATTTTTTTCTTTTTTTACCAAAACAGCATGACTCTTGTTATAATCACTTCAAGTAAAGAACATGAGTACAAAGTTAGCTTTACTGAAATTAGCTACGCTGTACCAGAAATACTCACTTTTTAAGAAGTATTTTTCTTTTTATTTAAGATTGTGTCTGGATCATTATACATTGAATATATGGCCTTAATAAAATAAAGAATTAAGCAGTTTCTTAAAGAATAAAATATAGAACAATAAGGTATTTCATTCAAGTTCCCCAAACTTATTTTAAAAAAATAAAATTCAAACTTATTAAGTGGCTATGTATATATTTAAACTCACTTTATCATTTAATGTATCATGTCAGAGAAAAATTATGCTGGACAGATTTAACCAGACAGGGAAGAATTTATTCAAGACTACTAAAACAGAAGAGAGATTGAATTTAAATTTGAGAAAACAAAAATTAAGAGGTTTTAAGCACTTGGGTGAGCTAGTAGAAAAATCCTGGAGGATGTTAGTGGGAAGGCTGGTCAGTGTGATTAGGCCACCTGTGTTTGCTAATTGGTACTTATCAAAGTTGGTAATTGGTACTCCTACCTCCCACAGAGACTAGATGACAGGAGCTCTAAGTTCTTGATGTTTGCATTTCAAAGGGCTGGCTCCCCGGTCCAGGAGGAAGATGCCCCCAGTTTGTAAAACTGCTAAGAGCCTGGGAGATTTACAGCTCAAAGGGGCAGGAAAAGAATTCACAATTCAAAGTTTTCTAAAGTAAATGTTCTAACCTATGATTAGGAAAAAAAAAACTGTGGAAAATGTAGTCAGGCCAAGGGGAAGAGTAAGCCTGTCTTGATCAGTCATAATGAAGGTGATTTTGCCTATTGAAGAAAAACTCAACAAGAAAGATGGCTGTTCTGCCTTAGAGAACTTAAAGAAAGCTGAAATGACATTGAAGTTATAGCATGAGTTAATATCAGCTGCCCTGGGTGCCTGTATGCCTACCCCTAAAACATTACAGTCACTAGCATAGTGGAGCATGGGAGTGTTTCTTGGCCACTGCTATAGAACATGTTAATTAAAGATAAATGCTATTCCATATAACATGAATCTTTGAGTTGTTTTGGGCAGGGAAAACCAGGTAATTTATACCTGGGTTTAGTGGAGCCTGCGGTTTTTTAAGAATTAAGCCTCGTCATGTAGTTATACTATGCCTTTGTGACTAGCTTAGTATAAGAAATCCCACCATGAACAGATGTTGGCCCTTTTGGTAAGTAGGTGCTTCACATATTCCCATGCAGATGGTGGCTCCAGACCTGGAGATAAAAGGTCTCCTGGTGACTCAGGGACACAATGAAAAAGAAGCCATCCTAAGATGTGCATCATCCCTTTGTCCAGTGTGTGTAGGCTGTATACACTGCCTCACTGTTAGTGATTTAGTAGCTGTCTCCGTTATCAAATCGATGTCACAGTATCATAGTGCTCGTGTTCAAGTAACGCTTGTTTTACTTAATAATGGGCCTCTAGTGCAAGAGTGGTGATCCTTTTGTATTGTAATTGTCTTACTTTATTAGTTATTGTTGTCAATGTCTTACTCTGCCTAACTTATAAATTACACATAGCATATGAGCTTTGATATTATCTGGTTTCGGACATCCACTGGGTGTCTTGGAACATAACCCTTGTGGATGAGGGAGGATTACTGTATATAGAATTAAGCACAGAGGTAACTGGAATTGTACTTACATCTCATGTTTTCCAGGAAGTTGTTAACAACCTACTTATTTAGCCAAGGAGGCTGGTGATGGGTAATTATATCAATGATGGTAACACCAATTGCTATAAGAGATAAATCCAAAAATATTAGCTCTCAAACACAGTAGAGATTTCTTTCTTTGTAAGGCAAATTTAAAAACAGGGTGTTCCTGAATACTAATTGTCTTTCCCTTGACAGTGATGTGAGGACTCAGAATCCATCTTTCACATGGATCCCCAAGGCCAGGGTATAGTTAGAGTTATCTCCTTTCGAAAAAGTTGAAAGGAACACAGAGGATATTGCACGTGGGAAGGTTTTATGCACCATACCTGGAAATGATGCTCAACATACCTGCCCACCTTCCTTCCAGTGGCCAGACCTATGACATGGCATAACTAAGTGCAAGACAGGGTCACAGCTGTAGTCCAGCTATGTGCCTAGGAAGAAAAGGAAATGGGTTTAGTAAATATCTGTTCAATTTCTGTTCCAGGAATGTTCACATTTATTTAAGAGTAAGCCCAGATTACTATCAAACTATCAAAATCTTTACACTCAAAACAGCCCGCTATAAATTTACATATATAAGTCAACATGAATATTGTCATTGTATATTATAGATGAGCCTTATTATTATCCTGTCTGAATAAACTAGTCTTCTGCTCCACCTCTCTTTTCTCACCTATAATGTCAGTCAAAGAGCATGACCTTTGTAGTCAGAGATGGCTGGGTTCAAATCCAGGTCAACCACTCACTAACAGTGTGATCTTGGGCAAATTACATGGCCTCTCTAAGTCTATCACCTCATTTGTAAAATGATTATAATAGAAATAATGGCTAATATTAACAATGATTAATGTAATAAATTTTTATGTTAATTTATGTTAATTATTTAATGGCAGCAATTCAATGAGGAGGTTCTATGATTATCCCCATTTTACAGATGAGGGAACCAAGGTATGAAAAAGTTAAGTGACCTGGGTAGGAGGTTACGTAATTAAGAAGTAGTGGAACCAGGATTTTAACCTAGGCTTATTGAGCTCAATCTCTGAGAGCCTATGCACTTAACTATTCAGTTATTCTATTTTCAGTACAATATATACTTTGCAGGGTTGAAGTAAAGATCAAATTAAAAATGAAAAGAAAGTATGAATGCATATATCTTATTATGTTAACAAGTAAGACTAAACAAATAAAAGCATCAGTGCCCTGTTACTTCTTGTCAAAAAGAACACAAAGAAGTAAGCTGGCCTGGTTGAGAAGTACAGGCAAGTTCATATGTCTTTACAACTTTTACAAGATTGTTCTACTCTTACGATAAGTGGTGAATGAAAAGATTCAGTTAGCATTTTTTCTCTCCTATCCTGCTTCTTTTCCAAGGTGCACAATGACATTTTGTGGTAGTCCTTAGGAAATATCTCAAATATGCTAGTGTTAACTTGTAATATGAAGAAATCACTCAGCAATTTTAAAATTAGTTATAGAAATATTCATGCAGAGCCAAGTGTGACAGACAATGCTGCAGTAGCAGTGGTGATTATAAATGATCTCATCTACAAAATGTGACTCCACAACCTTGAAATGATGCCACTGGGGTGTATTATGCATATGGCATTGATGCCTATGCAAGGATTTGTAATTATCAAGCACATGTTACAGGGTGTAATTTTTTGCTATGGGAGAAATCAAAAATCTTGTGTCTCATAGCTCAAGCATGGTTCACCTCACTTTAATGTGTGACCAAGGTACCATATCCTCAATTTTACATTTTACCTCTGAATGTCAAACAATGCCCTGGAAATGTCCAGTACAATCTGTGTGCAAACACCAAACAGGAGGTGTATCACTCAGGACAAATGTTTCTAAGTTTCCTTTCCAGGGAAAAGGCTATTACATTTCCTTGGGGAATGAACTAAACTTTTTGGATGCAAGTAGCAAAGCTAAAAATAAAAAATCCTCCTGGAGAAGAAATCAGGAATCGGTAGCACTTAAGGACACGGGATAAGTTTAAAGACAAGGTGGGGTTTCAAAATAATAATGAGATTTCCTTATCATTGCTAGTCTGAGAGCAAATGGAAAAGATAACCAGAATCTTCAAAATCTGGGGCTCTAGAACCTATATCTGCAGGGAATCATGTCATTGTGTTCTGATACCAATTGAATATGTGATTGTAATTCCGTAGTGCCTGCCGCATAAAGGTGCCCTACAGGGATGTAAAAAAGGTTAAGCATTTGAATACCCCTTTACTCTTTCTGGAGAAAATGAGGTGGTTGTTAAACCTGCTAATTAAACAGAGGCTAACTCTCCTCACAAGATGGATCATTATGCACATATAGTCTTCTCTCTCAGCCCAGAAATATCCCCTTAAATCCATTTCTACATAATCCTAAGCATATAGGGTCAACTGGCATTATCAGCACCAACATGAATTAAATAGATCAAAACCAGAATTAATTACACATATCTTCCCTCCTCTTTACAACTGCCCCTTTAAGCTTGCCTCTCTAAGTAGTCATTTTATGGTACAAAATAGGGAAGATAAAAATTTTAACTTTAAAACATAAAGTGAGAAAGATGAATATGGTAAAAATTTCTCATTCCATCAGTTTGTGACATAGATGTTTGTTTTGTGCTTACCATAGGCTGAGTGTTTGAGTGTTGCTCGTGTTGCTGGTGTGTAGTTATGAATCAGACCTTACCCTCCTGCAGCCCACATTCTAATGGGAGAGAGAATACAATACTAAAATCCAGTGCCAAGTGCTCAGAAAGAAAATATGTAGCGGAAAATGGGATGCAAGGGCAAGAGGAAAGTCTCCCTGAAAAGGTGAGCTTTGATTTGAAAGACAAAGGGGAAAGCAGTTGGAGATGAAGAATGAACAAGGAGCTTGTCATGTTCAGGAAGCAGAAAGGTCAGCATGACTAGAGCTAAACCTGGGAGAGCACAGGGATTAGATGGCACGGGGGCTGGAAGCCCTGATGAGGTTTAGATTCTAGTTTAAAATGTTCCTCTGGTTACAGAGAGGATACTATACTGTACCCAGTCAAGAAGGTAACTGGTAACAGACAATAGCACCTTACATGCAAAGATAAGTCTTGGCATGGGTCTGGGTTCTCCAAAGAAACAGAACCTCCCCCCCTCCACCATCACACCACACACACACACACAAATGTTTATTATAAGGTATTGGCTCACATAAATTATTATGGAAGGTGAGAATTTTCATTGTCTGCATCTGCGAGCTGAAGATCTAGGAAAGCCAGTGGTGCAGTTCAAAGGCCCGAAAGCCAGGGAGCCCATGGTACAGATTGAAGTCCAAGCATGAAGGCCTAAGAACTACAAGTGCCAAGGGCAAGAGAAGCAGTCGGGCAGAATTAATTAAACCTTCCTCCACGTTTCTGTTCTATCCAGGCACTCATGAGGCCACCCACATTGTGGAGGGCCATGTTGTTTACTCAGCCCACCAATTCCAGTGCTCACTCTTCCATGAAACAGACTCACAGACAAACTCAGAAATGATGTTTGAATAGATATCTAGGCATTCTTTGCTCCAGTCTAGTTGGATACATAAAATTAACAATCTACAGGGCCCAAGTATTCAGCTTTGTGCATTTCAGCTTCAAGCAGCTCACTAGTTGAACTGGCTCTGGAACCAAGGTGGAATGTGTTTACTGAAGTGGCAGAGACATGACAAGGTAGAAAACACCCCATGTGTTTTCTATTACCTGTCCTGTCCGCTACTAAAAATATGTTAAAAGATTAGATGCTGTGGCTATGAGACTTACTGGTCAAGATTTTGGTGATGGACATAGAGACTTAACACCCTAAAAAATGCAATTTCTCTTGATGACTGGGAATCTGGAGCAGGAAAGTCTTGACTCATTTGCAGCATACTAGGCAATGTTTTTACTCTGTGACTAGGGGAAGAACTTCAAACTTATCTTCCTATAAGCAGCAAAGTTACATATACAAGTTATATTGTACCAAGCACAGAACTCAAGGTGCAGGCAGGTTGTTGTTTTTCTTCAGAGGGGTTTTTCTTCAGAGCAAGGGCGATCAGCTTCTGAGGTCTCAATTCCCGTTCTCTGACCATGTATACATGTTGCAAGACTGACTATTGTGTATTTTTGTCATAGCCAACTTGTGAGCTAAGATAGCAGAGCTATTCAGTCTCTCTGGCACATAGTATCAATTATTTTCTGAAGCAAATGTGGCCAATTTTTTCTTAAGAAAAAAGCTTCTGATTTTCAGTTACCTATATAGCTATCCAAAATAAAGAGCACATGTCTCAGTTTCCCTTACAGCAAGATGTGTCCACATGAAGGGCAGAGTGCTTGACAATGGCATGCAAGTAGAAGGGGAGGTATGACTTCTAAGAAGTGGTTCAAAGGCAGCTTGCTCTGGACAGAATGCTGATGTAATGCCTGTAGCTTTAGCATTCATTTTGGACCATGAGCCAGCCCTGAGAATGTAACATGGCTGGACGTAGTGCCATGGGCCTGCAATCCCAGCTACAAGGGAGGCTGAGGTGGTTGGATTGCTTGAGGCCAAGATGTGCTAGACCAGCCTGGGCAAGGTTGTAAGAGGTTCTGCCTCTAAATCAATCAATCAGTCAATCAAAGAGTGAAGGCTTGCACAGTGGCCACAGAGGCCCCACAGAAAGATCTCAGATTCCTAGCTTCCCTGGGCTGACCTGCCTTAACTGAGTTCTTGTATATGAAAGAACACCAACTATCTATTTTTCTGTTCTCTTGTTTCCCCCATTTGTACATCTGGCTAACACATCTTTTAAAAAGTAACATGAGGGCCATTCTTCAGTGCTTATAATAGCTGAACCATAATCCAATTCTGTTGTTTGTTTTACTTCACAATATTCACCCATATAATCTTTTTTGTTACCTTGCAGGGAGAGACAGATTTACTTTGAAGCTAATGTAGTTCAAGCTTCAGGTCCCTTCCAAGGCCCTGCTAATGGCCTTAGCAAGCTGTTCCCTCCTATGGTAATGCAGAGGTAAGGCACATTAGTGGCAATCACTGTAGACCACTAGTTTTTCCACTCTCATGAGTTCGTTGTCATCCCACCCCACATGTCGGACGGGGTTGGATAGGTAGATGTGGTGGGAGTGCTAGAGTTGGGGATGCCTCTAGGATAGGTCTAGCACATAATTACATTATTGTTCACCATTGTGGTGTAGCAGGACCTCTCAGAATTCTCTTGTCCTCTGTGCCATGGAGCATTGCCTCACAGAAGCAGGGCCAGAACTATTGCTGTAAGATGCCATGACCTCCAGGGCCCAGCACCAGACGCAAGTGGGTAATGGAGGAGAGGCTGGTAAAGGATGGATCCACAAGGTGGTCTGTGGGAAGTATTTTCAACAAACATGTATAAAACGTTAGATTCTCATGTACCCAAGTCAAGTGATATTTACACTATTTGTCAACAGTGATAATGGTTTGTCTTTTTTGTGATTTGTTTTCATATTCTAAATAAATATTCATGTTGTGTTTAATTTTTATATGTATTTTTTATATATATTTTTTAATGTTTTTCTTTCTTTTCTTTATTTAGAGACAGAGTCTCACTTTATCACCCTCAGCAGAATGCTGTGGTGTCACAGCTCACAGCAACTCCAACTCCTGGGCTTAGGCCATTGTCTTGCCTCAGCCTCCTGAGAAGCTGGGGCTTGAGGCACCCGCGACAACACTTGGCTAGGCTATTTTTTGTTGCAGTTAGGCTGGGGCTGTTCGAACCCGCCATCCTCAGTATATGGGGCCAGCACCCTACTCACTGAGCCACAGGCACTACCCTTTCATGTTTTTCTTAAAGTGAGCCCCCAACCCCAAATTGCATAACCTTCAGGTCCCACCAAACTGGAGCTGGCCCCATGCTGTTACAGCATCACCCTTAGCCCCTGCTGTGACTTACAGTAATTTCTTCCCCACTGGGCTTGTGCCTTCAGGCAGTCCCAGTGATTTCCCAAGATGACCACCTAAGTAGATTGTTTTGGAATGTTACTATTTTTTTTTTAATTGAGTCATAGCTGTGTACAATAATTCAGTCATGGGATACAGTGTGCGGGCTTCACATACAATCGGAGATATTTTTATCAACCTGATTGATATAACATTCATGATATTTTCTCATTTACTATGTGAAAACATTTTTGAT